>BLSH010081776.1:191590-239281 GCA_018402905.1 Glandirana rugosa
CTCAGGTTTTTTGGAGATCTAGCCTTCCTCAAACGGGCATAGCCCGCGTTCTTGGCTTACTGCTGTGTCAGTTTTTTGGACTCCAGCACGCATGAGTGCTTTTTATATAAGCTTTTTTATGTACTTTAATTTTTGAATAAATTATCCTCAAAATACTACACTATCCTGGATCCTTTTTTCCTTATCCAAACATCCGAACGAGGACCATCTGGAAAAGAGGGACTGGACTCATCAAGGACTGAACCACACAGGAACACCTGGGAGGAGGAATCCACCTTGAGGGGAAAGGACCACAGCACACCGGAGAAACGCCATTAAAGACCCCATTTACCAAAGGCGCATTACCCCTGTAGGGGTATGAAGATTCTGGTAAGTGAGGGCACATGCGGGGAGCACCAGTGAAGTCACCATCTTTCGTGATAGATGACACAAATGAAGTCACTGTTTGAATACAGCATATGATTATTGGATACATCTGTATTTTATTTTATTTATTGGTCTACACATTCCATATAAAACACCCAGAAGAATCCACACGTCAAGGGGGCTTGTAGTGGAACCCCTTGCTTAAGGAACGCCAACTTTTCTAAGTTTTTACGGACACCATATTCACGGACCGGACACGGACTTTTACGGACATTTTCCTTAATGTTTTTTACTTCACAACTTTATGATCACCCATTTATAGAGACACTTTTTATTCACCTGAACACTTTCACTCCATTGAATATATATCTAATGTGTTTGCACACAGTTTTACGGATTTTTTACTGACATTTTACGAACATTTTTACGGACGGTTTACGGACCTGTTTTAAGATCTACTTTCTCAGTGTGTATTTTGACTTTTATATGAATAATATGAATTTTACACATTGCAGTTATCAGGCTTAGATACCCACGTTTATATAGTGACAGCGCCATCTCCCGACTTACTGGTTACAATCTCCAAAGAGCTATTTATATCCAAAAAGTGTATACTATTCAAGTGTAAATGTCTGGAGATAAGGGAACTAGATGACAGATGCAAATGTTTTAGTACTTTACAGCAGTAGTTCTCAAGTACCCCAACAGGCCATGTTTTGGGAATTTCTCTTAGATAAAATAGCTGTGCAAAATACCAAGATATTGACTCTGATTTAAAGAACCTGTGCAAAATAAAAGAAAACCTGAAAACATGGCCTGTTGGGGGTACTTGAGGACTGAGGTTAAGAACAACTGCTTTAGAGCAGTATTCAACTAACTTAAACAGTGAACACATACCTGCAAATCACTTAAATAATAAAAGTTCATAAGAAGCATAAACGAATGCAGTACTTTATTTAACTTGGCTGTGTGCTTGCATTTGGTGCAATATCACCTGGCAATCGACACAGTGACACTAAATCGACACTAACTCAGCCTAGCATGGTGGGGTTTTCCAATATGCTTTTATTTCTCTTACACAATAAGATAAATACCAGCACACTATAGACGTATCAACCTGAACCAAGAATGAAAAGACTATTTTTATATTGCCTTTTTGTTTTTAATGTGCAAAAAAATAATAAGGCTGGGGCTGCTGTTTATGTCCTGGTCATTATGCCTATTAAACATGCCAGCAGGGTGATGTACATAAAAAAAAAATACAACACCCTGCCTAGGACTATGTTTTATTTGCATAAGGGGTAGGGCATCTAGACAACATGCTAAACAATGTATGAAAAGAGCAATATTGAACAAATCATTGCAGGTGCTTAAAGTGATTGTAAAGGCAGAAGGTTTTTTTTATCTTAATGCATTCTATGTGTACAGCAACTTACCTGATAAAAAAATCTTCTGTGTGCAGCAACTTACCTGAGCGCCATCTAGATCCAGCGATGTTGCAGAAGTGTCTCAGCTGCTTGGGACTCCCCTCCTTATTGGCTGAGACAGCAGCACAGCGCCATTGGCTTCCGTTGCTGTCAATCAAATTCAGTCAGCCAATGCAGAGAGAAAGGGGGCAGGTCTGGGCTGTGGCTCTGTGTCTGAATAGACACAGGGAGCTGTGGCTTGGCTCGGGTGCCCCCATAGACAGCTGCTTGCTGTGGGGGGCACTCAACTGGAGGGAGGAGCCAGGACCCGAGAAGAGGAGGATCTGGGCTGTTCTGTGCAAAACCACTGCACAGACCCGGTAAGTATAACATGTTTGTTATAACTTTAAAAAATTGTATTTAGTATCACTTTAAATATTTCTGAGATGTGACTTATCTAGAATTATTTGGGGGGGAATAAAAAAGAACAGTCATTATTTGTCTCCGTAATTTGTTTCTATATGTGGTAAATATCACCCAACCTCATATTGCTTGTTTCCAACCTTTTGCTTGTTTACTGACTATGCTTCTGTTTGATCCTTACCTGCTATATCCATTACTGGACCCCGGCTTGCTCACCTCCTAGTGGGGAGTACCGCAACCTGGTACTAACACGTAGCTAAACCCATCTCAACCATCAGGAGCTCTGGTGAACACCAGTTAGTACTTGGACTCCGCACTTCAGGTGAGTCTGCGTTTATTGCGAGGGTGACCTGTTTTTATACCAATCTATCTGGTCGGTGGGGGTCCCTCTGCTGCTATAGCTATTGGTCTCTGAGCCTGACCGTGACACATGGGCTTTTTTTAATAACTTACCATTCTTTTTTTATTATATAAATAGAGATCCCAAAATGTATGGTTTTTCAACTTGATATTGTGCTTTTTCAGATAAATTGTACATTTTTACTTGAAAAATCAAAAGCACTTACCATTTGGTTTTGTCTACTAATTTTTAAGTTGGTCTCGAGTGCATTATAATGTGTATAGGCAAAAAACAGTTGGGAGGCCCTAGGCATCCACCTGTTAAATAGCCGTTGTAGAGTAGGAGAGAAGAATAAGGGAAGAAATAGTTTTGTTGTATTGAATAATACAGTCATAAAAAACACTCAAAATCAAGAGTGAATTTAGTTTTATCTCATACTTTATTCTAAGAACCATGATTGGGATTCCCAAATATTTTTTCTAGAATTCATTATACAGTACAGATGCTGGAAGACTGAGGCTCCAAAAAAATAAAAGCTCTATTTTGTAATATGTTATGCTTATGAGAGTGATTTATCTGTTTAAAAAAAAAAGAATATATATATTTCATTTTACTTCTTTATTTGAATTGTATCTATGATTAATCAGGATTCTGCACTTTTCTATTTTATTCACTTATTTTTACACTTATATGAATGTTTCACTGGAGGGAACGATTCCTTAGATGTCTCTATGTATATACTAAATTGTATGTATATCTACTTTTTGTTTGAGCAAGGTGAGCTGTCTGATTGGCATAATTAATAATATATTTTTAACACTCCAAACAGAACTGCATAGTTATTAAGAATCACTAAATTAACAAGATTATTTGCATAAGCGAAATACATGTACAGTATACTGTATGTATAAGAAGTACTTTTCCTTCCAAAAAGTGTGTTCCTTAAATATAGCGTATAATGTTTCTCCAATCCTTCAACTCTGCAGTCATTTTTTGAAAGCAAAAAAAGCACTCAGATTCTTGTTTTGTGCTAGGCTGGCACCCTATAGGACACCCTGTAATTTCCAACCACTCACTGACCTTCCTGCAAACTTTATTACATCAAGTCAAGAAACTTTTAGCATTACTTTCTGCTACACTAATGGAAAACAGGGCAGGATAAAGAGATTGGTTATTTGTTAAAAATAAAACTTCCACTTCATACTATATGACTGAATAAAAAAAATATAGCCTTTTTATTGTATCCCTTTTTCAAGGAAAATGATTAAAGGAAAACTCACATTTTGCTAAAGGATTGTCATAATACTTACATTAGCCGATTTGTAATTTAACCTAAACATCTAAGTTATAAAATTTTGCAAATAAATAATCTTTCTTCATAAATTTAGGCCAAAATTTATTCTGCTCCATTTCTTTGGTGAAAATAACCCAAATCAGTGTTTATTATTTAATCTGTAGAAAAGCTATAGAGTCCACAAACTATGATACATCTATACATCTGAAAACTGAACAATCCTGATGTACTGACAACCTCATTTCTTGAGGCCCGAAAACACCAGGACAGTACAAATATCCCCCATATAGCCCATTTTGGAAAGTAGACAGCCCAAGGTATTTAGTAGGAGGCATGGCAAGTTTTTTAAAGTTGTTTTTTTTTTTTTGGAAAATAAAGAAATGTATAAAATGTTTTTTTCACAATTTTATTTTTACATACTGTCACAAGTGCAGTGCAGATCTTCATATAACTGGTGTGGCAGTGATCAAGGCACTGACTGGTGACAATATGTTAAAAAACACACACACACACACACACACCGTGACCAGGGCAATAAAGTGTTACCATAGTAACATTGTACTATTCTGGGGAAGTGATCAGGATTTTTTTTCTACACATTATGATTTCTTATACCAATGACCTTCATTGGTAGAAGCAACCATTTTACTGAATGAAACTGATTCATTCAGTGAGTATTGTTGTAATTAGCTGTGGTTGGCCACAGCTAATCACATGGTACAGATGGGCTGTGATAGACCCTGTCTGTACCATGTGATCACTGTGATCAATTACAGCTAGCAGCACAATTGTACACAATGGATGACATGAAAGGAAGCCATCCATTGTTTACAACTGTCATGTGATCTTCTGTGATTGGTCACAGCGAATACATGGTTCCAGCAGCAGGCCAGATAAATGATCTGTCATCAGCTGTGTCCAGTGGACACAGCCAGTGACAGATCATGCCCGCGTGTGAGGAATGTTCCTAGAGGACATCAGATGAAGTCCACATGGAGCGACGAAAGTGGTTTATGTTAGCAAAATTATCTGTCTCAATCTGATGATTATGGGGATTTTCCAAAATTGAAAAAAAAAGAATCCAGCTTGATTTCCATATAACAATAGAAATGGTAATGTGAGGACAGGACTACATAGAATCTTTGAGCCCGTGCTTACTACTTTTTCCAAAAGTCTTCATGGGATTTTATTCCACATTAAGACCTTCACCTTTGGTAACATACTATAAAGAAGTGCTGCACATTTCTACAGTATTGTAAAAAATTGATTATGTGCCTGTAATAGGCAGACCATCCCATTCATCTCTCATTTTTAGCAAGTAGATGCATAACTCATCACAGTATAAAGAGTTTGATACAATTTTTACACTGTATATAAATGATCAGAGGAACCATCTTAACTCAACAAAACTGGGTTTTGGCTTTAAAAAATCACCTTTTTAACACACAATAGTATTTTCCTCCCCTATACAGAATTGCATCAGACCATTACAAAGATGTACGCAAATTGATATGCAAGCCTCCCATCATAGGCGTGTGCAGCCTAATGCATTAGGGTGTGCACCCCAAAGCTTAAACACACATGCGTGTATATATACTGTATATACACACTATATTGCCAAAAGTATTGGGACACCTGCCTTTACACACACATGAAATTTAATGGCATCCCAGTCTTAGTCCGTAGGGTTCAACATTGAATTGGCCTACCCTTTGCAGCTATAACAGCTTTGACTCTTCTGGGAAGGCTGTCCACATGGTTTAGGAATGTGGCTATGGGAATGTTTGACCATTCTTCCAGAAGCACATTTGTGAGGTCAGGCACTGATGTTGGACGAGAAGGCCTGGCTCGCAGTCTCTGCTCTAATTCATTCCAAAGGTGTTTTATCGGGTTGAGGTCAGAACTCTGTGCAGGACAGTCAAGTTCCTCCATCCCGAACTTGCTCATCTGTGTCTTTATGGACCTTGCTTTGTGCACTGGTCCAAATCATTTCGTGGAGGGGGGGTTATGGTGTGGGGTTGTTTTTCAGGGGTTGGGCTTGGCCCCTTAGTTCCAGTGAAGGGAACTCTTAAAGCATCAGCATAACAAGACATTTTGGACAATTTCATGCTCCCAACTTTGTGGGAACAGTTTTGGGGTGGCCCCTTCCAACATAGTGCATAAAGCAAGGTCCATAAAGACAACTTACCAAGGGTGGTGGAAAATGAACTTCAAGTGCAATAATTCATAGTATAATAGTAACTAAAACATATAGAATTAAGTGTAACAATCTAAAAAATAAAACTTTCAAAGTGCTATAATGGTGTGAACCTCCCAACTAAAAAGTTGTTGCACTTGGAAGTTAATTTGTATTGCAATTATCTGTAGAGGGGTTTCAACCATCCCTGCTAAGTTTTTAAAAAAAAATGTATGTCTTATTCTCATTTTGATGTGCATAACATGTGAAATCACATATCACTGGAATTATTGCATGTGAAGTTAATCTGTATGACAAATGTCTATCAACGGAGTTTCCACCATTACCTACTAAGTTTCATATTTAATGTTTTTTTTTTCAAGTGTGATGTGTATTATATGTGACATTACATATCACAGAGACCGGCAATGTGGTAATATTGACGTCTATTGAGATTTCCATACTATAGAGGGTTCCACCATTGTTGTTACGTTATTGATCATTAAGTTAGTGCTGCACTTTTTTCGTGGTGCGGGAACACATAACAGTGCTTAGCAGCAAGCCTTTTAGTATCGGCTCACACTAGTGCGATGACAGATATCACATGTGATTCGCAACGCATTGCTGTTCACATCACATGAGATGTCTGTGTGATGCGATTTCAGACATACAGATAGTATGGCTGAAATCACATCACATTCGAATCAAACTCGCACAGGGTCCTTTTTTGCGTCAAACCAGAATCGGATTGCATGGGTGTTCACACTTATGTGATCCGATTCATGTCCGAACTGTCAGTTCACAGTGCGATATGTGAGCTGAAGTGGGGGTGTCGTTAACATTGTATTGACACTCCCCTCAGTTCGCATATGGCAGTGGGAACGGCCATGCGAGTCGGGTGAGATGTGGGAACTGCAGTGGATTCGCAGGGTCCTCGCATTGCACCAGTGTGAACCGGGCCTAACTGACACCTTTTTATTTTACCTCCAGTAGTTTAATGTAAATAGTAGTGTGGTGATTACCTATTATACTAAAGATCGGCATGTGGAATAAATAAACATTAACAGATTTCACCTGTGCCCCACCAGGCCGGCCCTCCATGGACAATGTGCCTGGCTGCTGAGTTCATCTCCCCATCCCTGCACTCAGTGCACTGATGGGCACTGATTGGCAGCACTGATGGGCACTGATTGGCAGCACTGATGAGCACTGATAAGTGCCACTGATTGGCAGCACTGATGGCCACTGATAGGCGGTACTGGTTGGCAGCACTGATTGGAAGCACTGATAGGCACTGCTTGGTGGCACTGATAGGCAGCACTGGTTGGCACTGGTAGGTGAGACTGATTGGCACTAATAGAAAGCACTGATTGGCAGCACTAATTAACACTGATAGGCAGCACTGATGGGCACTGATTGGCAGCACTGATGGGTGTCACTGATAGGCAGCACTGATCGGCCCTGATTGGCACTGATAGCTGGCACTGATTAGCAGCACGAATGGCACTGATAGGCTGCACTGATTGGTACTGATAGGCAGCACTGATTGGCAATGATACAGAACACTGATGGGTATTGACAGACAGCATTGATGGGAACTAATTGGCTACACTGGTGGGCACTGATAGATGGCACTGATTGGCAGCACTGATGGGCACTGATGGGCAGCACTGATGGACACTGAAAGGCAGCACTGATTGGCACTGATAGGTGGCACTTATTGGAAGCACTGATTGGCATTGATTGGCACTGATAAGCAGCACTAATTGGCACTGATAGGTGGTACTGCTTGGAGGCACTGATTGCCACTGATAGGTGGCATTGGTTGGCGCTAATAAGTGGCACTGATTGGCAGCACTGATGGGCACTGATAGGGCAGCGCTGATTTGCACTGACAGGTGGCCCTGCTAGGCAGCACTGATTGTCACTGATAGGTGGCATTGGCTGGTACTGATAGATAGCACTGATTGGCATTAGTAGGCAGCACTGGTTGGCACTGATAGGCAGCACTGATGGCACTGACAGGTGGCACAGATTGGCAGCACTGATATGCATTTATTGGCAGTGACAGACAGCACTGATGGGAACTAATTGGCTACACTGATGGGCACTGATAGATGGCACTGATTGGCAGCACTAATGGGCACTGATTGGCACTGGTAGGCAACACTGATGGGCACTGATAGGTGGCACTGATAGGCAGCACTGATGAGCACTGATTGGCACTGATAGGTGGTGCTGATTGGAAGCACCGATTGGCACTGATAGGCAGCACTGATGGGCACTGGTTGGCACTGATAGGCGACACTGATTATCAGCACTGATGGGCACTGATAGGAAGCACTGGCTGGCACTGACATGTGGCACTGATTGGCAGCACTGATTAGCACTCATAGGCTGCACTGATCAGCACTGATAGATGGCATGTGTTGGCACTGATAGGAGGCACTGATTGGCACCAATAGGCAGCACCGATGGGCACTGACAGGTGGCACTGATAGTGAGCACTGATGGACACTGACAGAGGTGAGGGGGAGTTTCACATTGAGCAGATAGTGAGGCTTGCAAGAGCCGCTCAGTCTGAGAAATTTTCATGTATTGTAACTGCTTGCAGGGAGAGAGACCAGCTGTCAAAACTCAGCAGTGATGTTGAGGATGGGCAGGATCGAGCAGCTATCAAACACCAGCCAAAGGTTGGGCTGCTTAAGAAAGGGGGCAGAGCCACATACACGTAGCCACCTGCCCAGACCCCATCCCATTGGCTGGTGTTTGATAGCTGTTTTGCCCTACCCACCCCTGGCATCACTGCTGAGTTTTGACAGCTGGTCTCTCTCCCTGCAAGCAGTTACAATACATGAAAGTTTCACAGACCGATCAGCTATGGCAAGCCTCACTGCATATGAAACTGTTTCACAGGCAGCATACACACTCTTTTGGATGCAGCATTTCACAGCAGCCCAGTGGGCATATCTTGGGAGACAGCCATTATGTGCGGCTACACTAACATGCACGGGGTGATTAGGGTGTGCCTTTCTTTCAAAGGCAATTCAGTAATTATCATAGCCTAATGTACAAAAAAGGCTACTGTATTTTGTTACAACAAATTGTAACAAAATGTGAAAAGCTTGCAGCATGCCAAAGCTTGCAGCATACCAGTTAGAAGCAACATACATTTTGAATTTGTAATAGTCTATTATGAGTGGGGATTAGAAATTATGTTATTTGTAAATACAGTTCTAGAGACCTGGAAGTATGAATTATTATTTGTCATAAAACAGTGGTATAAAGTAACCTTTATTAATCAGACATCTACTTTCTCATGCCTGCCCATGCTAAACTGCTATAAAGTGAATATCTGATTTGTTTGCTGTGGGTTACTACTGTTTGCAGTTTTTGTGATATATTTTCTTGGCCTGACCAGCTCTAGATATTTTAGACGAGGGATTCCTGTCCAGTGCTGCAGCAGTCTATAAATTCACCCGCTTATGAACTTAGTAGTAGAAGGGTGAACGTTTAGAATTCTTATATATGGTGTCATGGTTTAAGCAAATAAACATAAGCTATTGGAACTATTTCAACTAATATAAAGAATATTTTTCTCTAATCGAAGTATCTATGCCTAAAGGCCCTATCCAGCCTCAGACTGTATATAGCCAGCATAGCAAAAGAGTAACAAAATCAAGGGGCCGGCAAAACCTTTATTTTAGCTTTTTTTATGCTGTCATTTGTATATCAGCAGAGAGAAGAATATAATTCAATCAACATTTCATCAAATGTAGATTACACATATTTAGATTATATCAGGTGCACAGAGCTGTCTCTCACCAATGTATTGTTGTGATAAAAAGTAGCAAGCTGGCCATAAATGTAAAAAATTGGACTGTACAAACCTTATACATCTGCTTTAGGTTTACAGCTATGCAGTAGAGCGACAACCTAAGCAAACCCATTACATTTTCTATCCAACCAGGTAGATCCTTAGGCTGGCCATACATTAAGCAATTTTTTTTTCCTTCAACACCTGCCTGCGGCAGTAATCACACAAAATGAATCTGACAAGCTGGTTGTACTGAAGTCAAATCATTTGGTGGAGGGGGGATTATGGTGTGGGGTTGGTTTTCAGGGGTTGAGTTTGGCCCCTTAGTTCCAGTGAAGGGAACTCTTAAGGCATCAGCATAATAAGACATTTTCATGCTCCCAACTTTGTGGGAACAGTTTGGGGATGGCCCCTTCCTGTTCCAACATGAATGCGCACCAGTGCACAAAACAAGGTTCATAAAGACATGGATGAGCAAGTTTGGGGAGGAGGAACTTGACTGGCCTGCACAGACTCCTGACCTCAACCCGATAGAACACCTTTGGGATGAATTAGAGCAGAGACTGCAAGCCAGGCTTTCTCATCCAAATTAGTGCCTGACCTCATAAATGCACTTCTGGAAGAATGGTCAAACATTCCTATAGATCCATTCCTAAACCTTGTGGACAGCCTTCCCAGAAGAGCTGAAGCTGTTATAGCTGTAAAGGGTGGGTCAACTCAATATTGAACCCTATGGACTAAGACTGGGATGCCATTAAAGTTTGTGTGTAAAGGTAGGCACCTCAATACTATACTGGTAATATAGTGTACACTCAAGGCTGATTTCTAATGAATCATTTGAAATACAGCTTTTCTCTAAATAAAAGTTTTCCTTTGAATATTAAATATGTCTTTTGATACACAAGTTTGGGGGTCAAAAAATATTACATGCACACAGAAAAAGATAACTTCGTAATGCCCTTCTTTCTTTAGGACAGACTAAAACCTTGTACACACGGTTCGACGGTCGTATGCAAATGGTCGTACGACCGCTCGTTGTATGATCATCCGACCGCTAGTACGCACGATTAGAACAGCCTACGTACAATGGTCGTACAACTGAAGTTGTATGAACAAACCATAAAACTTTGGTAGCACCAACAAGCGATCGTACGACCGTTGTATCGTGTGTACAGAGAAGTTGGTCCAACAAATTGTACTGTGCAAAACACGCATGCTCAGAAGTCAGGAACGGCTGAACGCTAATTACATGCACCTAAACTTTCTCTTTATAGGTTCATAGCATGTGACTACGTTCGGCTTGGTCGTACGATCGTGTAGTGCATGTCAGTACTCAAGTTACATGATCCAACATACGATCTGGTCCATTCAGTCATACGACCATCGAACCATGTGTACGAGGCTTAAGAAAACAGTATATGTTCATTACAATTAGTCATTTAAAAAAATAAGGAAAACACTTTCCTATGCATTTCTAACAGTACACTGGAATTTATACAGTTATATGTAGAATATCCCTGTATAATCAAAGGCAGTATTGTCTGAAAGAACAGCTTTTGTGTTCAGGTTAGACTTGTTATTTTGACTTATGTTGTCTCTTTTTGCATCAACCATCCCTTCATGAATGTACTACTTTGGCATCACTGACAGTCTGTCAATGTGTTGTAGTTTTGACCAGCTGGCTCATTGCAGAAAAGCACAACTGTTTTCATGTAAAACCATAGGCAGTAATTAGGGAAACAGTTGTGTGATGTCACAACAGGTGGAAGATTGCTTTTGCAAAACTATAATTTGAAAATCATAAATTGCCAAAGCATAGTGTATTTTTGTTTAATGTTTGATGTAAAAATGATCATTATTCTATTAATCTCAAACAGTAAAGAAGGCTTCAAAGTTTGGTAGGTATTGCAAATAAAATAGAAAAATGAATTTCACCTTTTGCATGTGATGTGTCTAATGGTGAGCAATTTATTTCTATCATTTCTTTGTCCTTTTAGAACACATGTTTTTGACAAACTGTCTGCCAGTATCCTAGTATAGATTGACAACAAAGCACAAACAGATCCCAGGGCTGCTACAGTTTTAAACAGAAGAAAACATCCAGGAGTCAGGAAAAAAAAAAAGCTGATAAGTATCACAGCCTCCAACCACATTAACAGAAAACAACTGGAGCTTGGGGAGAACGCAGACAATGGAGTAGCTAGTTAACTGATTTAAAGTGGATGTAAACCCTCTATATACCCAGTGAAGTGAACAGCCTCAGATGATACACAGGGATGAAATAAGTCTCCCTATATAAGTCTTACATGTATATATGCTGTCTTCAGTTTGATATACTGTTTAGAAAGTGCACATTCTTTTACATGTTTCACTTCCTCTTCCCTCTGTAGGAGATGATTGCTGGACACTGTGAGAAAGCTGATTGGAGAAAAGGCACACACCCTTCCCACACATGCAGAGCGTGTCTGGGAATTGTTTAGCTGTCTGCTAATCTATTTGTAACTACCTCCTCTGACACTCAGTTCTATCTCCCATCTCCCAGAACGTGTGAGAACTTATCAGGCTGATAACAAAGCTACAGAGGAAGAGGCAGCTAAGGGACATAGCTCTTTGAAGAGAGCTAAGAAAATACTACAGATAGATGGGCCCAGCTCAAATTTAATGAATCCGATTTACATCCACTTTAAATCAGTTGCCTGTTCTCATGCTATTTGTCCTATTAGCCACACATTGCCAACATTAGGCTTATGTACCCTGCACCCAAAGTTGTCATTTTTATAAACAAAATGTCATGTTAAGAAAATGTGGAATTAGAGTATTTTTAGCAACTTTCTTGGAGAACTAATACTGAATATAAAGTGGAGTTCCACTCTCAAACAGAAAATCAAAAGGCTCAAACCATGGTCTCTTATCAGTAGCAGGATTTAAAACCAACCATTTTAACCCTGCTGCCAAGACTGCCACAAAGCCACCACTTAGAGCTGGACAAACTTCTTCTGTAATGTAGCCCAAAAATGCTCTTAGTTGATTTTATAAAACAAGGATTGTTTGTTGGGCTGCATCACAATGAAATAAAACGGGGCAAGCCTCTGAGCATTAGTAAATCTCAGATCTTCTTGGAAACACTGATAATTCAGTTGATTAGTAGAAGTTCAGTGTAAAGGAGACCTCAACCAATCGGTAGTGAAGGGGGGCATGAAAGCAGGTATTTTAGTTTCTGTCAAAAGAGTTAAAACCCGGTCAGCTTTTTTCTTTTCTTTTGAGTTCCCCATAACAGGTATAAAGGGGAATGTTCCAAATGGGACATCTTTTTCCTCTCACTAACTGATGCGTCTATGGTACTGGAAGTGAAGAAAAATCTCCCCAGAAGGACATGGAAGACTAATAAAAAACTGACATTGGTTTTAACACATCCCTACTCTATCCAAGCCCAGAAAATGTTTTACTTTCAGATACAATTTCAAGTAAGGATTTGATTTTTCTTTGTTTTTATTAGATAGGTATTTTAGACCACATGGTTAGTTCAGCTTGAAGTTCTGTGGAGAGGAGATGTCATGTTCTAAATGGAGAGAGGTCTATCCTACCACACCTTTTAAAAATGTATTTTGGATTTCTCTTACATGGAGATGACAATAATGATAGATGTGCTCTCTCAGGCAAAATTAAACACTCCCTGACAAAAATACAGATAAAATGTCAACTAAATAGAGTGGAGTATGAGATCAGGGAAGAATCAACATCAATGTAATGTCTGCTAGAATGCTGGTGAATGTGATTTATGTAACCAAGAAGTCTTAATTAAAAAAAATTGCACATCTAAAATTCAAATCCCTGGTAAGTCATCTATGTTTGTTCATTTTGTTTCTAATCTCAATATAAGAAGAAATGGAGATGATTGAGGAAGTGCATTAAAAGAGGGAGAGAAAGAATAAGTCATTGGACTGCTACATACAATACACCCACACACTGTAAGAGAGTTCAGAGAAGGAGACTGATGTATGGAGCCATTGTAAATGTGCTTGCCTCCCATTAGCCCTGAGGGCCACATGATGAAAATGAAAAGACTTGGATCATTGTCCAGACTGTCCGCTTAAGATACCCTGGTCTTTGGTGATTAGCATATTTTAATGGGTGTGCATAATAATGTGCTACCTAAAACTAGAAGAGGAGATGATTGTTGAAAAATCAAAAATGGGCACTGCACATACAAACAGTCTATAAATAAGAGGGAACCAACTGTTATGTGATAGTGAAAGAAAATAAAAAAATGGCTCTTATACTAGAGTCCATGAGGACTTAAAGTCCATATATCATCCAGATCCAGCTCACTGAGGCAGCTCCGCGAAGAAGCAAGAAGCAGCTCTAAAGGAGGAACAAGGAGAAACACAGGCACCTTCTAAGTGTACCTGTAGGTTACAAATTTATTAAAAGAAAACCAGAACTACTCACAAGTGTTGTTGTTATTGAGGCAAATACAGTCGTATATGCACTGTGCAGGGAATAGCCCACTGGCAAGATGAGGATGACATCACTTCCCGGTTGCAGCGTGTGGATGTCCAGATTACAGCGAGGGGTTTGCACATCCTCATGCTGCAACCGGGAAGTGACATCCTCCTCGTCTTGCCAGTGTGTTCCATGTACCTGGAAGCGCCAAAATCCACCGGCGCTGACCGCCCGCCTCTCCTGACAGATGACAGCATCCCTCGTGGACCCCACGGAGTGTGTTGCCAAAGACTATCCCCTGCACAGTGCATTTGCGACTGTATATGCCTGAATAACAACTACACTTGTGTGTAGTTCTGGTTTTCTTTTAATAAATTTGTAACCTACAGCTACACTTAGAAGGCACCCATGTTTCTTATTGTTCTAAAACTAGAACCCACTCTCTGGCCCACTGATAAATGTGTGAGAAATTCCTCTGAGTTTAAAAACTGCAGCTGTCCCCTCGCTTACTATTAGAGTTGTATTCTATGTATTGCATTACACATTTGCCAAACTTGAAGCAAAATGAGGTTTTTTGTGTTTCCCAGGTTTTCTACATATTAAGTTTTTTCTGTTCTGTACATCCTCTGAACCCTAATATTTTAAAGTCCAGTACATGCTTTATGGTGGCTCTAGCCAGAGGTCAGAGTTCCATGAAGCTACCTCTGAATGCTTGCTCCTGACAGGAACTGCAGCGGTATTTCCCTAGTATAATGCATGCATCCACATGTTTAATAATAATAAAAGTCTGCAGCAGCAAGCCCCTCCCCTGCTTCTCCCTCCTCCCCATGTTTGATTTACAGCAGCACAAGGTCGCGCTGTCCAAGCAACTGGTGCCCTGTGACATGCTCAGTGCATGTGCTTCCCTACCAGGAAAGTGGCATACTGCAGTATAGAGCTAAGAATCAGTACGTGTTGTAAGTGATTCAATATTGGCCAAAAACCATAAGTAAAAAATATACTGCAGGATGTTTAGATCATTGAAAATGGTGGATTAAAAAATAAATCAGCATTTAATACCACTTTAAACCTCCATAGCAAAATTATTATTTTTGTCTGTTTTGCTCAATAAGCAAGTAAATGAAGAGGAAATAAATGCAGCACATTTGATTTAATACCGATATTTTATTAAGTTGTGCAATAAAATATATGAATAGCTATATAATGTAATATTGCAGATGTCCAATCTCCCTTTCTAAGACCTTAGCTGAAGAGAACAATCACTTTTTTTTTATGCTGCGCTTTGTGTATTGGTGTTTTACCCTGTTTTCTATAGAATAAAGTATTATTCTATTTTATTGCCAAATTGAACTATTTAAAAGCAACCATTTATCATAGCCTCTGGGATTGTGTCTTGATTAAAAATTATTGGCTATCTATCTCACAGGCAGCTGCCATCATAACCAATGTTAAACGTTTACATGAACTTTCCCTCTGGGGTAATAATAGACTTAGAACTCCAGCCCAAAGATCAATAAAAATACTTAGCACGATGTTGCTCATTGCAGTTTGATCAATATGAAACTTATAGATCATAGCAGACACTTTTACCATTATCAAGAAAAATACAAATTTTCATTCTGTCTTTGGTAAACATCTGTGCTGGTAGTACATTCAGTAATTGTTTCAGTTTTAATTATTGTTGGGATCCTCTTAATAGGCCAGTATTTTATACATTTTCATTAATTATTTTCTGTATGCTAATGCAAATTCCAGTTAAAGAGGAGCGCCACTAGGGCAGCCCATAGATGATGTGATTGTCTTTTCTTGGAAGGAAAGAAAATCACTCAATGCCTCTCACAGCACTGTTGTGTTCTGCCAGCAGGGGGGTTTTCAAGTTTATTTTTTATTCCGTGAACAATTTATAAAAAAAAAACAACATGGAGAAATGGGACTTTAATGGTGCTAACCCTGTAACCCTTATAAAAATATACACAAGTACAAGTATTCTAAAAACATATCTTTTTTATTAGGGAATATTAGTAAAAAAATATGGTCAATTAGTCCACATGAAAACATGTTAAATGGATATGGAAGTGTTTATACAACAACCACCCTATACACCTTCCCATATACACGTTGGGTCATAAACATAATTGTTACTGAGTCAAGAAAGAAAATCACTACTGGCAATAAATACGCTAGTGAAAGGTGTAATATCCCGACACGTTTCACTGACTGAGCGTCTTCGGGGGTTCAGGGGGTACAGAACATAGCTTTCCATTCACAATATAATAATCCTGTCAATGGGAGTGAAATTTACAAGGAGCGAGTATTGGGGCAAAGATAGACCATGCAACAAGATCGGGTGGGAGAAACCCCCAACAGATCCAATGTAAAAACCTGGAAGTGACCATTTGGGAGTATGCAAACCATCCAAATAAAACAAGCACTAAATTAAAGTGACAAGCCATACATGGGTCTCTGTGTTTCAGGATTCAAGCAAGATGGAAGTAATGATCATCTATCAGGGTATATGCAGTCCACTTAAGACCATCTACAGGAGGCCTGAGGTGTTAAAAACAAAAGGGAAGAGGATCACCAGCAGTCCTCACAGCACCTAGACCAAAGGTAACAGTGTGGCTTGATACTCATGTGTGGTTTGTCAATTTAAACTACTGTAGGTTTTATTTTAATGTTTGCATCCTCCCCATCGGTCACTTCCAGGTTTTCATATTGGATCTGTTGGTGGTTTCTTCCACCCCGTCTTGTTGCCTGTCTTTGCCCCAATACTTGCTCCTTGCGCGTCTTCACTCACATTGACAGGATTATTATATTATGGTTGGAAAACTATGTTCTTTACCCCCTGAACCCCTGAAGATGCTCAGTCAGCGAAACGCATCATGATATTACACCTTTCACTATAGTATTTATTGCCAGTAGTCATTTTCTTTCTTGACTTTAACTATTATGTTTATGACAAACATGTACTGTAGATGGGAAGGCGTATGGGGTAGTTGCTATGAACACTTTAATATCCATTTAACATGTTTTTATGTGGACTAATTGCATGTCTCTAATAAAAAAAAGCTATGTTTTTAGACTACTTCTGCTTGTTTGTATTTTTCTGAGGGTTAAAGGATTAGTCCCATTTATACATGTTTTTTGATATTATTGGCTGTGGTGCTTATTAAGGCATGTGGTGCTTTATTAAATATACCCCTAGTCTTTATATGCTGTACATCTATAAAAATTAATTCTCAAGGCTCCTGGTAGTCTCTAAAATACAGCATGCCCACCACTTGTTTGACACTAAGAACAGCACATATTTTAAGTCACATATATTTCTCAAGTTAAAGTACATCTTCATTTTCTTCATGATTGTTTTTCAGTTTCAAAGAAGAGATCTGCCTCTCTATTAGTGGTGGTGCCAATTTTTTTTTGGGGGGGGGCAGGAAATTATGGTGAATACAAACCTCACAGTATCACCAAAATAGGAATTGAGGTGAAATCTTCCCATGGGGTCATCTGTTCCAGTGACAACTGTCTTGAAAAATAGCTTGGGCTTTAAATGTACTTTAATTTATAGTTACTGCAATAACTTCTTACCTGTTAGACAGTTCATTAGCAGATATGCTATGTGTAATAAAACTCACTTGTGATATCTAATTTGACAAAATATCAGTTTCTCTACCCTCTTTTATGCTTCACTGAGCTGCTGTCAGTCACCTTCAAATGTGGAAAGGATGTCAGAGGCACTAAATCACTCTATCTTGCATACTATCAGATTCTCTATAGACATTTAGCCAAAAAGATATGCAACTTTAATAGTTCCTTTACTGTCATTCTTTCAGTTTAAAGGGACCTCATCACCAAAGCACGCAAGTAAAATCACAGTGAAATAAAGTATTTTAAATGCTTAGTTTCAGTGTTTTTTTTTCCTTTCCATAAATCATTTTTTTATCCAAGTCCAATGTGCACATGACTTTGCTAGAGAAATTGACGGGTCAATCCACTAGCACATGCCCCTTTCTCTTTGCATGTCATAGCCCTCTCATCTTCTGGGAGTGTCTGTGCTTTTATGTAGCTGTTGGGGGAGGAGTAAAGGGGAATAGTATATAGTGAAACTTCATATCCAAGATGGCGGCACCCAGCAGAAGACTCAGGGCTTTAGGAATTAATCTTAACTTATGACTGCAGATGGCCAGAATGACATTACATTGTATTACATGAAAATGAAACATGCATTGAATGGATACTAAAAGTTTATTAACTTCAAAAATGTACTAAAAGAAAATATTCTATGAAACGCAATATATGCTCACATGAGTGTGTATATCTGTGTGTGCAAGTAGACTGAACATCATAACTTACCATTATGAAAAATACTGTTAATTATCCAGCTATTAAGATAGAGGACAAACACCAATTTATCTCAATGAACTAAGAAAAATAAAGAGTTTTATGAACATTTCAAGCGCGATAAAAAAATGTTCACTTTAATTGTACGGTGTTATAATATTTGGAAATTGTACGGCTTTGCAGTTCAGCTCACATCAAACTGGCTGCATATATCTGATAGATTTTATGTTACCTTGAAAGAAAATTAAAATTTATGTAGTACAGATGGCATGGATTGCCGTTGTGAAGCCTAGAGAGATTTTCACTCCTAGTGTGGCCAATGCTTGTCACATTTCACATGATGCAGTGCTGTGTTTTGGCATACCACATTTGATTTGCAAGGAACAGCACAAAACTCAATTTGCTACAACTGCTTACACATGGCTTGTTCTTGCTTTACTTTTTTTATAGGAAAAGAAGAGACATTTATTAATATAACTAACTTTATGCTCCTAGGAATGTTTTTACATAATTAATGAAATAGAGATGTTTTTCTCACTCTGCTACTTGATTACAGTAAAGCTCATGACCTCATTGATTGGAGACTCACATTAAAGAAACTTGCTAATTTAGTTGCACTAATTGTAATTGTAAATTGGACTGGAATCAATGCTTAAAAGATGTGGACAACCAATTTTCCTAGAATATTATGCATCCACATAAAAAAAGAAGCCGGCTGCTTTATTGAGCTAGAGACAGACTTAATATTCAATAATGACTGCAGAATTCTAATGGTTACTTATAGTGATGCTCTCTGGAGTACATTAGTTCATTCAAAGCAAAAAAAATTCAAACCTATCCAGGCTGAGAACTAATATACTTAAAACATTATCAGTAATAAGGAACTGTTCATAATAAAAGAGGTTAAAGGCTCAATCCATTTGATGTTTTGGTTGAGGGTGCATACTGGTGGTAAAGCTGAACTTCAAGCGGCTAAATACATTGTTGAAATAAATAATTGGGAACTCTTTTACTTGTATAGGTAATTCTACACAGCCAGTTTCATGATTCATTTCCCTGTTCTCATTGCAAGTGTCAAAAACAATCATCAATTTGATCCTGTGAGCAATTACAAACTCAAACAAACTTTCTGAAAAATAAAAATTTCAAACAAGATTCATCTAGTATATGACCAGCATTAAACTAGTTACTTTAAATATATGTTTAGGTAATTGTTTATTTATTTATTGCATGTATTTATTTAGTGCTGATAATTTATGCAGAATTCTACATATATTGTACATTCACATTAGTCCCTGCCCTCAAGAAGCTTACAATCTAAAGTCCCTAACTTGCATTTATATATACTAGGCCAAGTTAGACACGAGCCAGTTACCATAGCATAATGTCTTTGAAGTGTAGGCGGAAACGCACACAAGCAAAGGGAGAACATACAAGCTCCATGCAGATAGCGTCATGGTTGGGATCTGAACGATGACACTAGTGCTGCTAAGTAAAAGCGCTAACCACTAAGACCATTAATGATATGCCCTCCTGTATGGTCTGCAATGTAAAAAATCCAACAAGGTTTTAATATTATAATATTATATTAACATGTAGTAACAGACGTTTATCGTTGTTGGGTGTATAACTTTTAGCAGGATTGGCACCTATTGGACCTTACCTATTCATGTTTGGGAAACATATTTCTTGCATTTATTCTTTTGTATCTCTCATCTCATATTGCATATACCCAACCCACCTGGCCCCATCTATATAGGTGTAAAGTAGTGATAAGCAACCCTTGTGATCCGATGACCTCTGTTCTCATTTATAATATCCTAAGGTGTCAGACGACCCTCTTAATTTCCTGCTTAAAGTGGAAGTAAACCCATCCATTTAACTGTTTCAAAAACAGTTACATTTCCGGTATATTCTGGGAATGTAACACCCCCATTGTTTGTGCTCTCAACCAAACTGTCAAACTGATCACATGTGCAGCATCATGGCAGTTGTAGATTAAACAGAGGCCAATATTTTAGCTTCCTTGGCTGAAACCAAGAAAAGGGTTTACTTCCACTTTAACGAATGCGTACTCAAAATAACAACAATTTTAAATATTGCCTCTTAGGTCATTAGATGCAGTGACTGAATTGTTTTTTTATTTTGGGGGCTAAGAACATTTTCAGCAATTACAGAAAATTCCTGTTGATCTTGTCAGAAACCCAGTGTCTTTGTCACTTACTGATAATTCAAGAGAATAACAGTGTTAACTTCCTTCTATCCTATCTTCTGTAAACTACTAATTTTCCTGTTCCCAATGTAATGGAGATGAGCAGAGGTAGATGTGTTTGTATTCAATCAGGAGAGCAACCAAGTGACAACCATAGCTCCCTCCATAGATACATTGTATTGCATGAGCTTGGCAATGTAGGAGAGAAACAATGTTATTCACAGGATTACAAGGTGAAAATGAAGGGAAAAGAATCCTGTAAAATAAAAATATGCCTCCCCACATCTAAGGACTGGTAAGTTGCTATATATTACATGTTTGTTTTGGGGTTTATTTTGGCTTTAAATGGTACTGAATAGTATGAGCATTCTGTAGGTCTTAGTACTGGTTATGCAAGAAGCTGCAGACAATACAAATTGGAAGACTAGTTAGGTCTTGCAGAAGAATGTCTTCAGGAGACCAGAAACAGTATTTCAGGTCTATGTGATATGACATGTAATCTCAGCAACTGCTCACCTAACCAACTTTTAATATACCAAGTTCCCTAAATCCCCAGAGGTACATTTTAGACAAATGGTATGACTCCCACCACACCAAGCATATAGAAACAAAATACAGGAAATATTTAGTAAGTATTCTCATAGCTTATTAATGACTACATTGTGTTTTGCATTGGGTTGTCCCTTTTAGAACCCTGTAGACAATGATTTGAACATTTTCCACAGTGGATAAAAATAGCAAAGCTAAAAATGTAAGCTGTCTGCCTCACAGCTTATTTGCAATTATTTGTTCTTCACCTTCTGCTTCTCTGAAGTAAGTTTCTGGTCAGTAAAATGAGATGCTGAATTACAGCTGTCTGACGTTTAAACAAACAAGTTGGTTTACCAATGGATCAAACCGTGATGTGTTCTTACATACCAACAAAGGTTACAAATAACAACAGTGCCCCAAATGATCAGTCATTCCAGGATTATAGAAAACCAAGTTGAAAGAATGGCTTAATGAATAATATATTAAGCCTCGAACTGAGCGATTGCAGAGGAGGCTAGCTAAAGAACAGAGCAGTCTATTGGAATTCATGAGTCTCTGTATAATAGAACAGCCTGCAGGAACAAAGCATGCCTAAGTTTAATTAACATATTACTTAAAGTGGATTTGTAGTAGGAAAATGTCAACTAACAGTCTGGGAGTAAAGCAGGTACCCTAAGATGCCAAATCATACCTTTTAATGTGCTATGGCTCTCTGCTAGAGCCAATGGGGTTAATTTACTAAAGGCAAAAAGGCTGATCACTTTGCAAGAGAAGTTGCACCTTTGCAGGGGCATTTTCCTCAGAACTTAGTGAATGTGGTGAAGTATCACTTTGCAACTTACATTCCGGTGCGGGTAAAAAAATGGCACTTTTCCTTGCCCAACATTGGATGATGGAAGTCAGCAGAGCTTAACCTAATTAACTAAGCTATGGGGTAAATTCCCTTGCAGAGTAAACCGCTTATTTACTTTTAGTAAATCAGACCAGTTGCCTTTATCTTTGGTGGAGCAGATTGAAGTTCCTGCCTGCATCGACAATACAAAACTTGTTATCTGAATGTTCTATTGGCAGGATTGAACATTGTCATATGGCAATACTCGTGCTTCAAACTTCCCCCAAAAAATGAAATATATACAGTTTACATACACATGTAAGAACACATATTTGTGTAGGCAGTGCATGAATAGCCAAGAACTGATTTCCCAGCTTCATTAATTTATGTGTAAAAGAGGCAGATTCAGCATGGGCCTTTATGTGTTACATTACACGTGGCTAAAACCATGCTATTTTGGCAGAGGGAACCTAGGTCATGAACATTTATGGTAACATCCTGTATGGATGAGATCCTTCTATCTACTCTGTTTCAAATGCAATATTACATAAAACAAATATGTGTGTTTTAGATATGACTGCTTTATGTTTTAATGTTTTATTCTTTCAATGTTTCATGGGAAAAATGTGATAACTTAATAAAACAATTGCAAATCACAATAGCTACCTTCTGAAATGTAACTCCATATCCTAGGCATAGGTTTTATTGTCTATCCAGTAGTCAGGGTCTGATCATTTATAGGAATATGCTGCTATGCACACAGCTCTGGGGTGCAGAAATGAAACACTGTGACAACAGCTCTAATACTAAAGGCTTTTGCAGGGAAGAAGATGGTTGGCATAGGCCTTCCTTGAGTTGATGTTTCTATAGAAAAATGTAAATATTGTTATACAGCAGAAATGTTTGCAACTTAAAAAGCAATATATTATCATTTTAGAAGGGGAACACTAGGATTGATGCTTTTTGGCACAGTAAATTTAAAAGGAATTTTAGGATATTTTTTTGTATTATGTAGTTTTTTATATATTCGTTTTTAATATTGCTTAAATACTATTTTTAATAGTATGTAAATGTATCAAATTGAGTGCAAATAGGTTAAATTACAGAATATAATAACCAGCAGCCTGTTGCAATGAGAATTAGCATGTTATATGTATTTACATATAAAAGGGTACTAATGATCTGTTTGTGTGACAGAAGACTGATAACATGTGAGGATCTCTTGGAAAATGGCAGCCGCTAGCAAAATAAGACAGACTACAACAAAATGGTGGTGGTTTGTTTATAATGCTCAAACGTCCATAGACCTGCCAGATCTCCCTGTAGAAGTCACAAGGCATGACAAAACCGGTAGGAGGAGCTGGCATGGTCGATGGATGCAATAGATCACACATGTTAGCAGTATAAAGGAGATATCTGCCGATCTGAGGGAGCTGCAGATCCTGTGGAGAGATGAAATCACCGGAGCACTGTTTATATCTCATAAGGCATACTTTTATCTGATTGCATTTGAGTGTTTTATTGGCTTTTTATTGATACAATAAAGTGTTTAAACTGGCAAGCACTATGTCCGGCATTATTGCTTCCCTGCATGTTATCCATGGAGTGTGAAGGGGCTAACAGCTGAGCAAAGGATACAGGTGTGATTCTATTTAAGGAGATAGTGGAGATGAGGAGTCATGATCTAAACTACATCTGAGTGGTTGGAATGGAAAAGTGATACTGTGCAGCCTAAAAACTTAGATATCTAGTGCAAACATCATACAATAAAGTGCAAGTGTAGCAGTGAATAAATAAAGTGCTTCTTATATAGCATGTATATAAAACAAAAATACTCTTTACATAAAGTGCATATCATAACTGTGCCATATAGAAATAGTTCATACAAAGGAACCACTAATGGTGGCTCCAGAGTGGTCCCATTAGTGGCATTGACAGTAAAACAATACATGTTAAAGTCTCTGTGGATAAGTGAAGTGGTCCCATTCGTGCAAAAATGCTTTTCAAACAAACTGGGGTGATTCACTCGTGTGGTCCCAGCCAGTTTTGGGGGGAGTCCTCAGCACACCGCCAAAAGGACTGTTGGGAACGTGCCACAATCACCGTCCCGTGCTCACAGAACTCTCACCTCCAAACCATAGGACAATCGCCTATGTATAACTATTCCTCTCTATGTTGAGGCGCCTTCTCCTTTAAGACCCATCCTCCTTATTCCTCCTTATCCTCCTGCTCAGAGCGGTCAGCTTCCACCAGTATTGTGCTCATTCATACAGGGGCCCGGCAGAGATAAGAATAAAAACTCCCATAGTGTAATATGTAAAGATCAACTAACTGTGCTGTTTATTCTGGCCAATTGCCTACTTACATCTATGGTAAACAATAATGCAGTAAAATTACAGATACAGCGGCTGTTGCCTCTTACTCTGCCTCACACTATTGTTATATATGAATTCTATTACATATATATTACTAGATTATTTACACATGAATGCACAAGTATTAGTTATTACACAGTACTAGTTAGTAGTTGAAGCGCTGCACTCCGATATTGATCTTCTTTAACTTTTCTGTCCATATATGGGGATGTGAGGAGTGCCGGCAGCTGTATAGGAGCATTGTATAGCAGCTCACAAGGGTTATTGCCATTTTTTTCTAATACTAAAGGTTTTGCAGGGAAGAAGATGGTTGGCATAGGCCTTCCTTGAGTTGATGTTTCTACAGAAAAATGTAGATATTGTTATACAGCAAAAATGTTTGCAACTTAAAAAGCAATATATTATTATCATTTTAGAAGGGGAACACTAGGATTAATGCTTTTTGGCACAGTAGGATGGTGTAAGCAGACCTCCAGTCTTGATATACCAAAGTGTTGGAACTGACTAGGTACTCCATGTATATTACAAATTGGTGTTATCACTATAATAGATCACTAACAAATTCCAATATGTTAGGAAGATACGGTAAGAGGATTTATTGTCATTGTATAAGCAAATTCACAATGAAATCACATTACTACTCCACATATTTTAGATATAAAAACAATCATCACAGTCTTGATATACCAAAGTGTTGGAACTGACTATGTACTCCATGTATATTACAAATTGGTGCTATCACTATAATAGATCACTAGCAGATTTCAATATGATAGGAAGATACGATAGGAAGATTTATTGTCATTGTATAAGCAAATTCACAATGAAATTACATTACTACTCCACATATTTTACATATAAAAACAATCATCACATACACATTTACCATGACAGTTTAAATGAGCCATAATATAAAAATGTCCCCATTTTAAGCGAATCAATAACACATATCTATGTTGCAGCTTTCATTTCATTCCTGCATTAATAGCCTTAATAGCCCTGGGAAAGAAACTCTCTTTGAATCTATTTGTCTTCACCATTATTGTTCTAAAATGTCTCCCAGTTTGCAACAGTTAAAAAAAAATGACAGCCAGGAAGGGTCTAGTGCCTTACTATCTTTTCCGCTCTGCTAAGGCAAAGAGTCTCATAGATTCCACCAAGAGAAACAAGGTCCCTACCCACAATTTTCTGCACTTTAGGAACCACCCTCTTTAAAGCATTTCTGTCCACCCACGCACAATTAGTTTACCAAATGAGAATACAATATGTTAGTGCACTCTCAATACCAGAACAATAGAATGTCTCTAATATCTTCTTTTCATGTCAATCTTCCTAAGGAATCTAAGGAAATATAAACACTGTTGAGATTTTTTTAATAGCTCTGACATTTATTGTCCACAATCATTTTTCAGAAATGATAATGATTGATTAAAGATATTAACAAAAACTCCAGCTAATTGATCTGCACAGGCCTTGACAACCCTCCCTTGGATTCCATCTGGGCCTGGTGAGTTTTTTTTCTTTATTGACTTAAAAGCTTGTCTCACTTCATGTTCCTGTATAGTGATTGGGCAATTTGCTGGGCCTAGTGGGCACCTCATATCCTGCCTGGGTAACGTGACCTCAAACCAGGTAAAGAACCTATTTATTTCTTCAACCAAGGAAGCACTCAAATTTTCTTCCAATTTAGTGGTCCCCCAATGATTTGTCAAGTACTGTATACCCTTCCAGCTCTCCCTTGGGTTATTATCAAATACCAGGCATTTTTCTGACACCTTTTGTATTTTTTGCTAGAAAATTACTTAAAACCCCCAAACATTATATATATTTTTAGTAGAGGCCCTGGAGAATAAAATGGTGGGTTTTGCATTTTTTTATGTCACACAGTATTTTTTTCAAATGCAATTTTGTTTTGGAAAGAATACACTTTTATCAATTTTAATGCACTCAAACACAATATAATACCCATTTTTTTTTTTTTGTAAAATAAAAAAGATGGTGTTACCCTGACTGAATAGATACCAAGCATGTCACAATTTAAAATGACACACGCACATGGAATGGTGACTACATTGCCATAGGTGATGCTTTAAAAGCCTTCACAGGTTAACAGTTTACAGTTATAGAGGAGGCCTGGTGCTAGAATTATTGCTTTTGCTCTGACATTCACGGCAATACCTCACATGTGTGGGGTGATCGCAGTTTGCACGCAAGCGGGGGAGGGGGGGCGCTTTAAAATTGTTTTATTATTATTTTATTTTGTTTATTTTTTTACACTGTTTCTTTAATCACTTTTATTGCTGTCACAAGGAATGTAAATATCCTTTGTGACAGTAATAGGAAGTGACAGGTACTCTTTATTGTAGCAAAGTGTCATTTCTTCAGTATAGTCACATGAAAAGATATAATAAAATATTTACAAAAATGTGAGGGGTGTACTCACTTTTGTGAGATACTGTATATGCTGAAATAAGAAATAGAGAAAGGGGATCCGACTGACCTGAATGGAATAGTGGAATAGCTCTATAGGCTTCCTTAACAGTGGAATAAACCATGTCCAATGTGTTTTCACCTCTAGTAGCACATCTTACAAACCAATGTAGTCTCGGTTGCATGGACCTCAAATTTACCTGATTGAAGTCTCCTGCAACCACAAGAACTCCATCAGGATGCGCATTTTGATACTTGCCTATGACATTTGACAAAATGTCCAGAGCCATTGCAATATCTGCATCTGGTGGTATATACAGTAAGTATATCGCAATAATGATCACCACTCTTGGTAGATAAAAAGGTCTACACTTAACCAGCAAGTATTCCAAATCTGGGGAACAATAAGTATCCTCAACTCTATGTTCTTAATGATTGGTGCTCTGGTAGTAAATACAAAGACCACCTCCTCTACTCTTCCCCGAATTGCTATTTCTATCCTAGTAAAAGGTCCAATCAGGTATTTGCATAATAGCATCTGGTACAAGAGGGTGAGGCCAAGTTTCAGTTATCAGTAAACAACATTTTTTAACCAGACTGTATGTAGCAATCCACAGGTCATCTATTTTAGGGATGGTGGATCTAGCATTAGTTAAAAATAGACTCAGTAATGCAGGTCTATGTGCATGTCTTCTAAAGCCTCATATACACAGTGCGACGGTCATATGAAAACGGTCGTACAAGAGCTTGTTGTACGATCATCCGACCGTTAGTACACGCGATTAGAACAGCCAACGTGCGACAGTCGTACAACACAAGATGGATGAGCAAACTAGAAAACTTTTGTTGTACAACAAGCGATCATACGACTGTTGTACCGTGTGTACAGAGAAGTTGGTCCAACAAGTTGTACGTGAAAAACGCGCATGCTCAGAAGTCAGGAACGCCCGGAAGTGTCATGTAAAGCTATGTTCCTAATTCACAAATCACATTCACCTGAACTTCCTCTTTATACGCTCATAGCACGTTACCACGTTAGGCTTGGTCATACAATCGCTTAGTGCACGTCAGTATGGGAGACACAACAGCCAACATACGATTTTGGACGTCCGGTCGTACCACCATCGCATCGTGTGTAGGAGGCTTTAGTCTCGCTAGCACACCTGCCCGACAACCTCACTTCTGCTTCCTTTTTCGCCGTCTCCTACACTGTTTTCCAAATGTGCTGATTGAAGGGATCTCAATGTACTGATGTAAATCCATTGGGATAACCGCCCAAGGGTACATTACTGACTGATACATAGTAAGGTGATCTGATGTCCAATAACTCCTTACTACTATATAGCAGTTTAGCATCCTCCACCCTAACAGTCATAGGAACTACTCCAAATAATAATGCATAACAAAAAAATAACAAAAACACCCTATCCTTCTTAAAGAACATTGTCCCATTAATAATTTAAGTCACTAATTAGAGCTCAGTCAGTAATCAGTTGGTTTATCAGTGTGAGTTTTAGCTTTTGCCTCAGCCAGCTTAACACATTATCCATAGAACCCCTATTTTCCTCTGGGGCTGATTTATTTAAAAAACAATACTATTTTAAAATAATAATAATTAAATGCAGTTGAATGCAATTCAATACAAGTTGACAGCCAGTATTCTGAGCCTTCCAGTGCCTCCTGTAAGCCTAACCCACACTCCAGGAGCCAGAGACAGGCTTCAGTCAGCAACAATATCCACTGCTACACTACCTACTTCAGTGATGGTTACTGCACTAAGAGTACTCCCCACTGGGATAATCACTGCACCCGCTGTGCTATGAAGAGATTGTGGGAGATCTGTTTACAGTGCTTCTTCACTTCCTCCAGCTGAACCTCTCCTCTGCACACAGGCTGCAAGCTCCAGGCAATCTGATCACCGCTCACAGTTGGGCAGATCAAGGGAGAAAGAGAAGGAATGGGCATAGCCCCGATGCTCCAGCACTCCACTTTCCAAGCTCCAAGCAGCGGCCTACTAGATCTCCACTCAGCATTCTGGCACTCCAGCTCTTCTCTTCCTTCTCTCTCTGCTCACAGCTCACACATATGTGGGGGTATCTGTTTCAACTGCTGCGTCTGCGTGCACCACCAATAGCCACTTCGTCATTGTAGCACTGGGGTAATCGCTTTACATTTCAAATAGGATGATATCTGCACAGATTTTGGTTGTTCTCCCTGTGCTTCTGTAGGTTTACTCTGGTTTCTTCCCAAACTCTGGAGACATGCTGGTAAGTTTGAAATAATACAATTAAATACCTGCGCGAATTGGAAAAACACAAAAAACTTTGTGCATAATACATTTAAATAACCCAACTGCCATTTCCCAGTGCTCCCTCTTGCACTTGAAAGTACCTCCAAATATGTAAGAAGGAAACAGCATTTTATGAAAATATTTTATACATACTGTATATGCTACAATTAACCTGAAATTCAAATAATGTGCCCCATTTTTTTTTTTTTTTGAATTTCAGGTTAATTGCATATACACTATATAGCCAAAGGTATTGGGACACCTGCCTTTACATGCACATGAATTGTAATGGCATGCCAGTCTTAATCCGTAGTGTGCAAGATTAAAATGGCCCACCCTTTGCAGCTATAACAGCTTCAACTCTTCTGGGAAGCTTGTTCACGAGGTTTAGGAGAGTGTCTATGGGAATGTTTGACCATTCTTCCAGAAGTGCATTTGTGAGGTCAGGCACTGATGTTGGATGAGAAGGCCTGGCTCGCAGTCTCCGCTCCAATTCATCCCAAAGGTGTTCTATCGGGTTGAAGTTAGGACTCTGTGCAGCCCAGTCAAGATCCCCCACACCAACCATGTTCATCCATGTCTTTATCGACCTTGCTTTGTGCACTGGTGTGCAGTCATGTTGGAACAAGAAGGGGGCACCCCCAAACTGTTCCCACAAAGTTGGGAGCATAAAATTGTCCAAAATGTTTAATTTCCAGGAAACAAATAGTGGAACTGTTTTCTCATGATCAAACGGTTAAACCCAATTGTAGAGAAATGCATTCTGTGAAATTAAAGTACTGTTACCCTGTAAACCATGTAATGCATAACAACAAATAACACTGCGCTCACATGTCAATCTAACCAAAACATGTTGAAATAGCTCTCATACCACTCTGGCATGTAGAGGGTAGACATGGGCAGAGGAAAAGAAAGTCCCAAGGAAGTCCATGGGCAAAGTCCGGAGGAGGTGTGCAATTCAAGGCAGCCGGCTAAATGGAGCAGGAAGACTCTGTAGACCAAGACATAAATGAGAGAGCAGCGCCTCTAAGTGCAATGCCTTCTTTAATGATAAAGGGTATAAGTAAATTTACACTCACATAAAAAATTGGATAAAAGATCGGATAAAAACAGAAAGGATCATCCGTGGATCACCAGGTGGTGTGCATGCAGGCGTGGAGAGGAAGCCGATGCCACCGAGGTCACCTCTATCTTGCCTGATGAGGGATCATGAATGATCCGAACGCGCGCATTTCCTGTTTGGTGACCCGGAAGTGACGTGGTGCTGAGCGCGTGGACGGTCTGTGATCGGCTTTGTGTCCCGGCTTGCGCTGGAAGCCAACAGCGTGACGGGCATCGGCTTCCTCTCCACGCCTGCCTGCACACCACCTGGTGATCCACGGATGATCCTTTCTGTTTTTATCCGATCTTTTATCCCATTTTTTATGTGAGTGTAAATGTACTTATACCCTTTATCATTAAAGAAGGTATTGCACTTAGAGGCGCTGCTCTCTCGTTTATACACTGTAAACCATAAATGTAATATATTGCAATTTAGCAAACCTAAAATGTGGTGGCTGCATTTTATTTTTGTTTAGGCTTTTTTCCCTTTGTTGTATTTTCTTTATTGGAAGGCTGGATTTAAACTAGGTTTGAGGGAGGAAGAAGAATTAGAATATAATGGGCCAGACATTAATGGAGGGTGGAATGGGGTAAGATGGGGAGAGGTTTATGGCAGGTGACAAGGAGTTTTTAATGTTGGAAACAATCATTGACAATTATAGTACTGTTTGCACTACTAAAAAAGATATGCAAAACACAAGTGCAAAATGTGACAATAAATTATAATGTTGTTCACCAACGCCAGAAGTTTGCCAAGCAAAATCTTGGTTTCATTCTTCACATGATTTAGCTTTAAATAGTCCTTCTTTCAGAGAGAGACAGTAAAACAAAAAGGTGGTGGTTTCTGTCTCTATTTGAAAAATATTCTCAAAGCAAGTGTCAAAGAGGACCTTGTAAATGGAGAATGTGATGATGCTAAAGCATTATGGGTGGAGCTACATATGGGTATGTGTAAAATTAATTATTGGAGTTTGTTACAGGACACCCAGTGTTAATGAGGAAGTAGAGACTCAGCTCCCTGCACAGATAGAAAGGACAATAGAAAGACAATGATAATAACTGGAGATTTTAATTACCTGGAAATTGACTGAAGTAATGGCACTTCTGGAACAGTAAAAGGGAGGACATTTAGAAACCTATTAGAAGACAATTTTATGGTACAGTTCATAAGGCCCCAACTAGAAATAATGCTCTACTGGACATGTTAATCTCAAACCATGCAGAGCATATTACTACTGTCAATATAAGAGGACATTTAGATAGCAATCTGGATGGCAGTGACTATAATATGATTTAATTTATTGCAAGCTGTAAACAACAAACAAATACTGGAAATATAAAAACAGTTAATTTTAAAAGAGCAAATTTTCCAAGGCTGAGGGCTGTTCTCCAAGATTTAGACTGGGAGAGAATGTCTTCATTAAAGAACACAGTACAGAAATGTGAATGCTTCAGATCAACTGTATGCAAACACACTGCAAAATGTATTCCCATTATATTACTCCCATTGGGCAATAAGTTTAAAAGGTTAAATACAAAACCTATGTGGCTCACGTACAAAGTTGAAATAACTATAAATAAAAAGAAATAATCATTTAAAAATATAAAAACGAAGGAATACTATCATCATTTGACCACAATCGCTGTGTACAGAAGCAGACGGGGATCTGCCTATGTGAATAAGGCCAGGATGAGGAGATGAAGGGCGCTTCTGGAAATCAACTTATGACCAGAGAATTGTTCCAATGAAAGGATGAGGCTGGTAACTGTAGGTAAAATGCACCAAGGCAGCACACCAGAGAGAAGTGTAACTCTAGAGAAGGAGAAAGAAGGAAAGGATGCGCCTCTAAGTGAAGTATTAAACACTATTTCATTAGCCAAAGGTAAAATCACACTTACTAGAAGTCAGTGGTAAGGAAGCATATCAGGAGACATGTAAAATCCAGCAAGGAAATGTTCCTGTAGATCGGTCCCGTCTGCAGCAGGCGGTAAAGATCTCCCCTCTGTCCTTCGGCGGGGAGCCGTTGGGAGAAGGGGCCAGAGACAGCATGGCCACTTCCTGGGTCCTCTGGCCCCTTCTCCCCATGGCTCCCCACTGCTGGACAGAGGGGAGATCTTTACCACCTGCTGCAGGAACATTTCCCTGCTGGACCGATCTACAGGAACATTTCCCTGCTGGATTTTACATGTCTTCTGATATGCTTCCTTACCACTGACTTCTAGTAAATGTGATTTTACTTTTGGCTAATAAAATAGTGTTTAATACTGCACTTAGAGGCGTATCCTTTCCTTCTTTCTATGTAAATAAGGTGGATCCCCGTTCGGACAGATGACATGACAGAGATCTACTGTTCCCAGTGATCGAGAACAGTGATCTCTGTCATGTCCCAGTAAGCCCATCCCCCTACAGTTAGAACACACTGAGGGAACACACTTAACCCCTTGATCGCCCCCTAGTGTGTAACCCCTTCCCTGCCAGTGTCATTTTTACATTTATCAGTGCATTTATTTGTAATAATGTCACTGGTCCCCAAAAAGTGTCATTTGGGGCCAGTTTTGTCCATCCCAATGTTGCAGTCCCGCTAAAAATTGCAGATCATCGCCTTTACTAGCAAAAACAATTAAAAAAAAATAAATGTCCCTAAAACTATCCCATAGTTTGTAGACACAATAACTTTTGCGCAAACCAATCAATATACGCCTATTGTGATTTTTTTTTATTGTGAAAAATATGCAGAAGAATATATATCGGCCTAAACTGATGAATACATTTGTTTTTGTATATATATTTTTTGGATATGTATTATAGCAGAAAATTTTAAAAATTGTCGCTCTTTTTTTGTTTATAGCGCAAAAAATAAAAACTGCAGAGGTGATCAAATACCACCAAAAGAAAGCTCTATTGTGTGGGGGAAAAAAAGGACACAATTATGTTTGGGAACAATGTCACATGACCGTGCAATTGTCAGTTAAATTGACGCAGCACTGTATCGCAAAAAATGACTGGGTCATTAAGGGGGAAATCCTTCCGGTCCTTGAGTGGTTAAAATATAGAACAGAATTTGTAAAAAGGTAATCAAGGCTGCAGGAATTTAAAATGAATCACAGGTTGCAAAAGAGTAGGGCAAACCTTAAACATTTATTAAAATATGTTATTAGAAAAAGGTTAGATCTGAGCATGTAAGCCCTAAATGCATTTGAGTTGGTTACTGGGGACACAGAGAAGACAAATGTATTAAATACATTCTGCCTCTTGCTCCAGACCAACGCAGAGTTTTTGGTCCTTATGCCTGCAGCAGTCAATGACTCTGGTCATATGGACGGCTGTACAATACAAGGCTGGATCAGGGAAGCCCATTCCACCCTGGAGTTTTTGTCCAGCAGTAGGGCCCTACCAAGACAGGGGTGTTTACCATGCCAGATAAATTTAATGAAATTGGACCACACTGCATGGAAAAGAGTTTGAGGTATTTGAACAGGCAGGGCTTGCAACAGATATAGGAGTCTAGGCATCACATTCATCTTGAGATCATTGCAATGACTGAATCAAGACTTTCACAAGGTCAGTGTCCACACGATGGGTTGGAAGTTGAGCAAAAAGATGTCATTCAAATTCGCTGATATTTTGGTGCCAAGATACTAAATAGAACAAGTGGCCCATTTAAATGGACAGTTGGGTGTAAGCCTGTCACAACAGAATCCTGTTGGGAAACGTTGAATGCTTCAGATTTTTGAATGTTTACCTGAAATTTGGATAAGGCACCATACCGTTTAGAGGAGGTTGTCTATGTATGCTGCAACCTTGTATATTTGCCGGAAGAAATCCCCCTAATAGATGGGTTAGCCCTGATGTGTTGAAGAAGGGGTTCCAGGGAAAGAACAAAACTCAGGGTCGACAAAGGGCTCATTACAGAGCACAAGAGTGGACTCTTTACATTTAGAGGAAAAGATATTTAATCTTCACATAAAGTTCTTCACAGTAAGAACTGTGAAAATTTGAAATATACTTCCTCAAGAACTGGTTATGGTCAGCTCAGTAGATTTTTTAAAAAAAAGAGCTGAATGCATTCTCAAATGCGCAAAATATAATAGGATACTATTATTTAGAGGTATTAACACCAGGCATAGTTGATCCAGAGAATATGTGATTGCCTAATGGGGGATCAGAAAGGATCTTTTTTTTATTTTGCCTTCCCCTGGATCATATGTGGATTAAGGATAGCGTTTATGGAGGTTTTCTATTTGTGTGTGTACTTTTTTTAATGGTTGAGCTCGATGGCTTAGTGTCTTTTTTCAACCTGACTATTTAAGTTGAGCCAAACACCCCTCCCCCGGTTTGGTTCCAATGCCGCAAAAGTTCGGACCTGAACCCCGAACCCTATTAAAGGCTAAGGGACCCGAACTTGAAAAATCAAAATCCCCCATTTGAAGGCTTATATGCAAGTTATTGCCCATAAAAAGGGTATGGGGGCCCGGGTACTGCCCTGGGGGACATGTATCAATGCAATTTTTATTTTAAAAAACATTGTTATTACAGGTGCAGTGATTTTAATGATGTGAAGTGAAACAATAAAAATGAAAAAAAATACTTTAAATATAGTGCCTGAGGGGGGTCCCCTTAGTCTACCTGTAAAGTGGCGCATCTGTACTGTGTATAGAACCTGCTGCAGCAAAACTGACATTTATAAAGAAAAACAAATGACATTTAAATTGCATGAAATACAATACCATTGCCAGCAATTGGAAAATGTAAAAAAAAACAGCATTGGGGTTCCCCTCAGTCCATACCAGGCCCTTTGGATCTAGGCTAAAAATCTTGCCTCATACCTACAGTATGTGTAATGCCCAATCTGCAGTGCCATGTGTACACTGCATTGCTATGTGTTATTATAAAATGATGCAGGCATACATTTTATTGCAAAGTAGCTTGTTATAATGTGCAACCATGCGTCAAAATACGCTGTTGCACATAGAGGCAAATGAATGCAATTTTAAAACAATAAAAAGAAAGTAAAAAATCAAGAGTACACAATGCACACCAATGTATGCAAGTTATGTGCACCATCACCCAGGCCCTCTCATGTGAATGGGCCCAAACACACAAAGTGCAATACCACTATGGTTGTGAATGTTATGAGTGTGTGTAATTTGTGTGGGGGGAGGGGGCTGTACAGCCTCATGAAGGAGTTTATTTTTGTGCCCAGGGGTCACAGGTGTTTGCATAACACCTGCAGGCAGCAGCCTGTACAAATCATTTAGCAAGCAAACAGACCTATAGGGATAGGGATGTATGAGCAGACAAATTTGCTTCCAGGATGTGCAGTTGCATGCATACAGCCACGCTGTCTGTCAGAGTGTCAGTGTTTTGTACAGACTGCTGCCCACGGCGGTAAGCAAATACCTGCAACATCTGAGCACAGAAAAACACTGTGTGTAAGGCTAAGGCCTGTTTTATTTTTTTTATTATATTTTACCTTGTTTTAAATGTTTCTCAATTTATTTAAACAATTCTGTGGGAGGAAGAACTTTTGAGGGGTCAGTAAATGAGGGATACTGTATATTTACTTACCTGCTCTGCACTCTGAAATCTGATTCTCCTACTGTATGCCTACAGCTGCTGACAGATTTTAGAGGGCAGAGAAAAGAAGATAACAGGAAAGCTGAAGGTAGAGCCACAGGGAGTGGGTGATTGGACTGGTAGGGGAAGCCTAGTTCGTTTATGTCAGGAAAAGTCTCACCCCCTGGTGGTGCTGTAGCTCTCGGATCCATGGGCTGCAGTTCCAGTATCCACCAGCGGGTGTCAGTAAAGGGCTCAACTGTTTGTGGCACTGTGGCTCCTGAATCAATGGGCTGCAGTTCCAGTGTCCACCAGTGGGTGTCTCCCAGCAACCAGAAGCTCATGAGTCATCACCTGATGCTCGTTGCAGGAGGGAGATTTAAACCCTGTCTGCCATGTGCTGAGTGCCTTGGTGTTTGGTCTCCATGTGCCCCTGACCTGGGATCTTGTATTCTGTATCCGTTCCTGGGCCCCTGTCTTCCAGCCTGATCCCTTCCACCTGCTCTCTCCGTTATCTGTTCCCTATTCCTGCCCTGTCTTGCTCCCAGCTCCCTCTGACTGATCTCCTGTGTATGGCCCTGGCTCGGCTACGTTTACGGTTTGGCATTTCCCTATCCGCTGTATATACTCTTTGTTTAGGCAATTGTTCTTTGTGTGTCACTATTTTGTTATTTGGCTGTTTTACACTGTTTGGTATATTGGAGGTGTGTTTACATCTTTATCCACTTATCTTTTAAATAAATTATATTATTTTACACTACTTGTGCCTGGCATTCTCTGTTGTGGTTCACACATCTCTGGCCACACCAGTTGCTGACATAACACCAAGGCCAGTCCTGACCAGAAGTGACTGCACAGGGAAGCCATTTTGGCTCTGCTGTCTGTGGCAAGATGCATCCAGAGGAGGCTGTATACTTTTCCTTGCTGGTGGCAGAGGAGAAAGAGTATTGCCACCAGATACTGAAGGAGTGGGCCAGTGATCAGCTGTTAGAATGTATTTGTCTAGCTCATTCCCTAGTTCATCAGGGCAGTATGTTGTTTGGAGATGTTCAGCCATTGATTCAAGTCTGTGCACAGTTGACTTTGTCCAGTACTCCTAAAGGCAGTGATGAATTTCTTCCCCCCTTCAGTACGGCTCAGATAGAATCACTGGTTTGGTTATTGGAAGATGACTCCACTAGTTTCTTTGAGTATTATTCAGCATGCTCTGAACTGGTGCTAGTGGAGTGTATTAATGCAGTGCAGTTTCTTGTCAGACAGGCAGCATGTGAACTGAATTTTGTTCAGCCATTACTATAGGCTTGGTCAGATATGTTGCATTTAGCCCCAGTCAACTTTCACCAACCCATTCCTGCTTTTAGACACCTGCCTTCCCAAATATTTCTCTCTCTATCATCCACATCAGCCACAGTACCCTGTTTCTACTTGCTGCACCTACCCTGCCTTTAATCCATTCTCCATTACCTATGGCAACCCCACAGAAATCTTAACAACTGCTCCCTCTTTTTCACCATCCCTCAGCTTTTCGCTCCTATCAGCTGCACCCCCGCTCACAGCCCTGCATCCACTTGCAGAACCTTGGTGACTAAACCCAAAAAAGAAACTGAAGTTTTTCCCAGCTTGCACAATCCTGCCACTATCCAAATCTGCCTCCACACCAGCCGATCTGTTCCAGCCTGCCTCCACACCAGCCAATCTGCTCCAGTCTACCTCCCTGATTGCCAATGTAGTTTTGCCTTCTTCTGACAGGCCCAAACATGTTGCCCGGCCTACTGATCCTGTGCCCGCTGCCTATGCTGCTGATCCTGTGTCCATGGTCCAGCCTGCTGACCTGGTGCCCACTGTCCAGCCTGATGATCCGGTGCCCGCTGTCCAGCTTGATGATCCGGTGCCTGCTGTCCAGTCTGATCCAGTGCCCGCTGTCCAGCCTGATGTTCTGGTGCCCGCTGTCCAGTCTGATGATCCGGTGCCAGCTGTCCAGTCTGGTGATCCATGCCCACTGTCCAGTCTGATAATCCGGTGTCCGCAGTCCAGTCTGATGATCCGGTGCCCGCTATCCAGTCTGATGTTCCGGTGCCCATTGTCCAACATGATGTTCTGGTGCCCGCTGTCCAGTCTGATGATCCGGTGTCCGCTACCAGTCTGATGACCCAGTGCCCCGCTATCCAGTCTGATGATCCTGTGCCCGCTGTCCAGTCTGATGATCCAGTGCCTGCTGTCCAGTCTGATGATGTGGTGCCCACTGTCCAGTCTGATGTCCCGGTGCCCGTTGACCAACATGATGTTCTGGTGCTCGCCGCCCAGCCTGATGATCTGGTGCCCACTGTCCAGTCTGATGATCCGGTGTACACTATCCAGTCTGATGATCCAGTGCCCGCTGTCCAGTCTGATGATTCGGTGCCCACTGTCCAGTCTGATGATCTGGTGTCTGCTGTCCAGTCTGATGATCCGGTGCCCACTGTCCAGTCTGATGATCCGGCACCCGCTATCCAATCTGATGATCTGGTGCCCGCTGTCCAGTCTGATCCGGTGCCCACTGTCCAACATGATGTTCCGGTGCCTGCTGCCCAGTCTGAGGATCCGGTGCCCACTGTCCAACCTGATGATCTGGTGCCTACTGTCCAGTCTGATGATCCGGTGCCTGCTGTCCATTCTGATGATACGGTGCCTGTTGTCCAATCTGATGATCCAGTGCCCACTGTCCAGTTTGATGATTCGGTGCCTGCTGTCCAGTCTGATGATCCAGTGCCCGTTGTCCAGTCTGATGATCCGGTGCCCATTGTCCAGCTTGATGTGCCTTTGCCCACTGCCCAGCCCAATGATCTGGTGCCCACTGTCCAGTCTGATCTGGTGCCCACTGTCCAGTCCGATGATCTGGCGCCTGATATCCAGTCTGATGATCCGGTGCCTGCTGTCTAGTCTGATGATCCGGTGCCTGCTGTCCAGTCTGATGTTCTTGTGCCCACTGTCCAGTCTGATGATCTGGTGCCCATTGTCCAGCCTGATGGACCTCTACCCGCTGCCCAGCTTGATGTGCCTCTGCCCACTGCCCAGCCTGATGTGCCTCTACCAGCTGCCCAGCCTGATGTGCCTCTTCCCACTTTCCAGTCTGATGTGCCTCTACCCGCTGCCCAGCTTGATGTGCCTCTGCCCGCTGCCCAGCTTGATGTGCCTCTGCCCGTTGCCCAGCTTGATGTGCCTCTGACTGCTGCCCAGCCTGATGTACCTCTACCAGCTGCCCAGCCTGATGTGCCTCTGCCCACTGCCCAGCATGATGATCCGGTCCCTGATGCCTAGCCTGCCTCTGGACGTTCTGTGCCCAACAACCTGCCTGCCTCTGATGGTCCGCTGCCCAATGATAAGTCTACCATTTATGATCTTGGTTATCTTATCTCCCTACCACACAGCTGGGTTCTACTGACTATATGCCAGCTGCTCAGTTGGATTGTTGTGCAAAGGCTAAGTGTCTACCTGTTAATGGATCTGAAAGCTCTAAACCCTCACGTGCCTTATATGGGTTACCTGCTTGGCCTAAGATTCAGTTGACAGTTGCCTCGGTCGAGTCCCTCTGGCAGCTCCTATGGCACCAAAGCCTGGTCATCCAGACATACCCTTGGTAACTGATAGCTGCATTTGCTATCAGTTTGCTATCGATGGATCTTGGCAGTAGGGCATCTTGCTTGGAACCTGGCACTTCTTCAGCTTATAAGGAAATTCTTCTGCGGACATATGTAACAAAAGATTGTTTTGTATGGATTGATTCAGCTACTGCTGTTTGGAGTATCCTGAGGCCGCTCCTTAGAGGGGGGTACTGTCAGGAAAAGTTTCAACGGCTGGTGGGACTGTGGCTCCAAGATACATGGGCTGCAGTTCCAGTATCCACCAGCGGGTGTCAGTAAAGGGCTCACCTGTTGGTGACACTGTGGCTCATGGATCCATGGGCTGCAGTTCCAGTGTCCACTAGCGGGTGTCTCCCAACAACCAGAAGCTCATGAGTCATCACCTGATGCTCATTGCTGGAGGGATATTTAAACCCTGTCTGCCATGTGCTGAGTGCCTTGGTGTTTGGTCTCCATGTGCCCCTGACCTGGGATCTTGTATCTTGTATCCGTTCCTGGACCCCTGTCTTCCAGCCTGATCCCTTCCACCTGCTCTTTCTGTCATCTGTTCTCTGTTCCTGCCCTGTCTTGCTCCCAGCTCCCTCTGACTGATCTCCTGTGTATGATCCTGGCTCGGCTATGTTTACGGTTTGGCATTTCCCTAACCGCTGTATATACTTTGTTTAGGCAGTTGTTCTTTGTCACTATTTTGCTATTTGGCTGTTTTACACTGTTTGGTATATTGGTGGTGCGTTTACATCTTTATCCACTTATCTTTTAAATAAATTATATTACTTTACATTACTTGTGCCTGGCATCCTCTGTTGCAGTTCACACTTCTCTGGTCACACCAGTTGCTGACAGGTTATAGGTTCATGGTCACTCAGATGACCATGAACTTATCGAAGATTCTGGAAAGCCAAGGATGTAAGGCTTACTAAGCTGGCCAGCTGAAAGCAGCCCTGTTCCAACATAAGCCTTACATTCTTAGCAGCAAAATGGTTAAAGGGTGGGTCCATCAAAACTCATGTTTAGATTTTTTTTTTTATTGAAGATGGAAAATAAAACAACAATATCTTTACTCCGTTCCCATGACCTACCAACCTGTTTTTGTTTTTTTAGGCCTCTGGTGGAGATATGTATGTAGGTAAGAACATTCGAAACTCCTAGAACTAAAGCAGTGATTTTTTTTTCTGGTTATATCTTAAACTTAAACGCTAAACCTACTCTCAGCCACTTTCTACATTTTTTCTAATGCAACCTTTACATAATTTCTCGTTCCCGACACACTCTGCAGGAGTGTGGCCACGGCTCGGGTGGACTCAATTTCCGCCAGCGAGCCGGGATTGCCTAGCAGAGAGGAAGAACGGGGAACCGCCGATGTAAACACGGCAGTTCCCCGCTTTGTCAGGCAGCATGTGAGAGATCTACTGATCCCGGTTACTGGGATCAGTTAGATCTCTGGTGCCCCTGGCAGTCCAGCCCCTCACAGTTAGAACACGTCTAGGGAACACAGTTAACCCCTAGATCACCCCCTGCAGGTTAACCCCTTCACTGCCAATGACATTTACACTGTAATCAGTGGATATTTACATTTTTGATCGCTGTATAAATGTCATTGGTCCCAAAAAAGTGTCAAAAATGTCTGACATGTCTGCTGCAATATCACAGTCCCAATAAAAATCGCAGATCGCCGCCATTACTAGTAAAAAAAATATTGTAAAAACGCCAGAAATTAATCTTCATGGTTTGTAAAAGCAGCAACTTTTGCGCAAACCAATCCATAAATGCCTATTGCGATTTTTTTTTTACCAAAAATATAAATCGGCCAAAACCGATGAATAAATTTGTTTTTTATATTTTTTTTGGATATGTATTTTAGCAAAAAGTAAGAAATATAATTTTTTTGCAAAATTATCATTCCTTTTTTGTTTATAGCAGTGATCAGAAATGACGCAGAGGTGATCAAATACCACCAAAAGAAATCTCTATTTGTGGGAAAAAAAGGACCCAAATTTTGTTTGGGTACAAGGTCGCATGACCGCACAATTGTCAGTTAAAGCGACGCAGTGCTGAATCACAAAAAGTGCTCTGGTCATAACGTGGGAAATTCTTCCGGTCCTTAAGTGGTTAAAATAATCACATTAGTGCAACTTTTTATGCAATGTATGGTAAGGCACATTTATGTGTGTTACTTTAGGAAAGCTTGAGAATAAGACAATGAGAAAAAAACTGTTTGCATATACAGTATTGTTAACAATTGGATAAGATTACATCAGGCTGATGAAGGCAGAAATTAGCATTTTACTAAAAATGTGAAGGATGCTGTCATTTATTTAAGAGAGCATTTGATGCTTGTGCAGTGATCACATCATTTGACATTATTTTTGTGACCTGAAGGTCAATTTGAGGAGAGAGTATTTTTATTTACTTGTATTACATAATTATATTTCTATACGTATTTTTCCCTTTTTGGCTTCACTTTTTTTATGGGGGTCTAGATCTGGTCAGCGTGGACCAGAGTCAGTCCCCCATGCTGCTGTGCAACAGCAGATCACTTCTAATAGTGATCTATTGATGGCTACAATCAGCTTGCAATGGATCATTATAGCAGTAATGTACTGCTGCAGAAAGACATGGGATAGAGCTGTAAGGCTGGGTTCACACTAGTGCGAATTGGATGCAGGTTTCCCACATCCAATATGCAATAGCAGGAGATTGTGACCGGCTCTCTATGGAGCCGGTTCACACTTCTCTGTTGTGGCTCCTGTGTGTCTTTTGGTCTGAATTCAGCCCAAAATTCAGCCTGAAATTGGACCTGAAACGGTGAACGGGGATGCACTGGACCCCTGCTGTGAGCCACATCGGCATTAGATGTGAACCCAGCCTTACAGTGTGTTCCAGTTGCCTCAGAAAGCATTAAAAAGTATTAAAGTTATTAAATAACCACAGCAACCAAGCAACTACCATTTTCAGAAGCACAGTCTCCAAATTCTTTCAGTACAGGTTTCCTTTAATATCCCTACTAAACTGTTCTTTAAAGAAAAAAGACTATATGACATCTGCATACATTACAAACTAGTGATCATGAAGCATAAAACTCATGTTATGATATCATTTCACACAACACTACTCTATATCTGGAGTAAGACTTTGCTAAATCCTAACAAAAGACAAACTTGGGTATAAACTGGTATTAAAACTGGAATTTTGCTCCATGAGAAAAGGTCTCATATTCTCTCTAAATGAATGCTCAATAGACAGACTCACAGTGTACATGTTAACATATGACTAAGTTTGGTTTAAATAACATAACAGAAATAATGTGCAAATATGAAATTGTTGCATTAACAATCTCGAGGGCATACAACATGTGTCTCCTCACATAATCCAAGTTGTATAATATTACTACATGTTATGAAAGGTCACCTTAGCAGTGTGCTTTCAGAATTGACAAGATAATGCAATACTTTATATCATCCCAAAGGCTCCGACTGTTTTTCCAAAAATAACAACAGACTGATGGAATGGACAGGTCATAGTCAGTTGTCTATCATTGTCCAGAATGTGTGTCTCGTAGATGATCTGGAAGAAAAATCTAAAGTTTTCACTAAAATATATTTCCCACTTTCACTAATATAGCCATTATATGAAATTGTTGGAGCACACTGAGTTACCCAGTCTTGATCACTGCCATCAACTTCAGCCTCTAAAACCTACCTCTGCCTATCTGAAGCCTCTAGTTGTTCCTCTTACAGTGATAAACAGGATTTAATTTTATTATTTTATTTTACTCCTGTGAAAAAAAACAATCAACTTTGTACATTTCCCCATTAGTTCATTGTATAGAAAAAAATATCTGCTTGATATAGTGTACAGTTATGTGTTGTCAAACCTATGATGTAATCTTTTTAACTTTATGAACTGTATAATTATATTCTTGTTTCACCAGAGTTCAGTCCTTAACTGATGCAATGTAAGTTTTGGTCACATATATTTCACTCAAAAATGGAACAGCATTTTAATTGCAGCGTCGTATTATGTTTCTTATATTACCACATATTTCATTTCTGGCTGCTCCAAGATTCATTGCTTCATTACTTCATATTATATTGCCCAGAGCCTGATATCTACATCTTTATGATGCCCCGGATCCGGAGCTCATGAAATATGCAAGCTGACATTGTCTTTTGAGGGACAGCTACAAGACGCTGCTATAAAATTTGGATACACTGCCTAGGAATTTATTGACATATGAAGTGAAATAAAGTTTCGAAGAGTTTGCTAATGTGATGAAGTAAAAAATATAATTATTCGCATTATTCAGCAGTTTGTATATTTAGCATGTCCAGAATTTTATTTGGTAACAAACCTTAAAAAGAAACAGGGATGTATACCAAAAACTAGTAGTAAATGGCATTCCCAATAGCTATTATGTCAATTTTATTTTTTAATACTTATTTTTACATGTATACAATCAATACATATCTACGGTGTATATAGTAAGTCATAAACATTGTATGCTTGAAAAGGTGTTCAGACATTGTTCAACTCATTCGTTCAGAAAAGCATCTATAAATGCATTTTATTTATTACTTTTACAGCATATTTCCACTTAGGCACTGCACCTGCACCACAATCTAACTTAAACCAAACCAAAATTTTTAGCAAGAAACATTATGTTTGAAAAAGATCTGCTTCTATTTTTATTAAAAGGTATCTATAGCCAAAAATGTTTGTTCTGGATAAAGTGGGGAAAGATTAGAACTCCTGTCAGGTGTTACTGGTATTCTAGACTCCGTTGGTGAAATTCTCGATCAGCTTTTTATTGTTGTTTGTTTCTCTGTTGCAGATTTTCCTTTACTTCCTGTCTGGTAAAAGGTTGTCCCCAGAACAGAAGGTGGGGGAAAATCTCTGTAACAGAGCCCTGGATAGTAGTAAAACCGGACTGGGATTCATGTCTTTCCACATTCTATCCAAAACAAAACAAAAAAATCTCTCTGAAATAAATACAATTTAATCTCAGGACTTAAGCATGAATCAGGCCTCCTTGTTGTCCCCCTTATGTGATCAGCAGACAAGTTAATTCCAGGTATGCTCACTGTTGTCTTATTTTTTTTAAAGGAGGTGCTGGGTAAAGCAGGCTGTAAAACAGCAGTTTGTTTCTTTTAGAGTCCACATGTGCACAGTATAACTTGTTCCTGAGTCCTGTTCTTGTTTTTGAACAGCAGTCTGGCAGAGCAGATGGTGTAAGATCTTAGGGCTCCAGAGATTTGGGGGGTGATATAGCTGCAATGAACACACCATCAGGGTACAAAGTGGAAATGGTTAGTTCTTACCCTGCCATGAAACTTTTTTGGATTCAAAGCTTCAAACAGGCAGAATAGCTAAAGGCATGAAAGATAAGGTAAAACTCAAATGATAATTTTACATGTATGGCCTCATTTCAGGGTCAGTTTACCTGCTTGATGACCAAGGGGCATAGATCAAGGCCCAATATTTTTAGGAAATTCCTACATCAGGGCAGAGATATATCCACTACTCTTTTTAAAAGTACAACTGTCCTAAGAGATATACAGACAAAGAAATCACAGAGTGAGAGCACTATGACTTTTTTGTCATAGAGGGCAAAGCAGTAGTTGTTCCCTTTCAGACATGTTGACTCTGATTGAAATCTCAAACAAAGTTGTACATGGAAATAGAACGTATTTTGTTGTGTGTGTGCAAATTACTGTTTGAGCTGTTGGACAATGGGCTTTTTAGAAAAGGAGAAACTGTAAATCAGGAAAGAAGCCTGAATCTCTATCTGTTGCCTGGATATAAGAATAAAAAAAAATATGCTTCAAAAATGACTCCTGACCATAGTAAGTAAAGCAATAAAACATGTAAAAACAAACCTCTAGCATATTCCCTTCGAAGCACACATTAATAGATGCAAGAGGAGTCACTCCAGCCAAAACTCCACTGTCTACTGAGTGACATTTATTCCAGTGCTATCAGGGTACTTTAAAGTGGTTGTCAACCTGTGACAACCACTTTACCTACAGGTAAGCCTAGAATAAGGCTTACCTGTAGGTGCCTGCATATCTCCCAAACCTGCATGGTTCAGGAGATATGCAATGTTCTGCATGTGCCGACGTCTTTTCGGCACATGCGCAGTGAAGAAACGGCCTCCGTGCCATTTCTCCACTGACACCGTGCCGTGACTGGCGGCTCCCACACGTCACGTGACTCCAGCCAGTCACAGAGCCGGAGTTGCGACCCCGGAAGGAAGCTGGGCTGAAGAGGGACGCTGCCAGCACAGGGGACAGTGCTGGACACCGCTGGCTTCATTTGCAGGTAAGTGGCACATAATGGGCTACTATGCGATGCATAGTAGCCCATTATGCTTCTATTTTACAGGGTTATGTAGAGGAAGTAAACCCAATCTGGGTTTACTTCCTCTTTAAGTTGGTTGTCATATTTCTTAATGTAAACAGATAGGATGTTTCATTTGCTCTCACACTGTATAAGCTCTATATTTTAAGTATATGGGATATATCCTTTTTTTTCTTGTTTGTGTAAGACTTGTAAATATGATTTTCAAAGCAAATAACATTAGTATTCCTTTTAAACTCAGCAAAACAGATATTATTGTGTTATAATAATTAATCATTACAAATTATGTATTAACATCTTGTAGGTATGAAATTAAGTTCTTTCTGGGCCATCATGAATAAGCCATTTATTGCAGCTTGACTAATGTTTTTGCCTGAAAAAGGCCATCTCCCTGAAAATTCTTCATCTTTTATGGACATCAATTGCCTTCTGCAATATTGACACTGGGCAGGCCAGCCATTGTTATTAATGTTTCTATGTAATAGAGATGCTGGTAGGGGGATATTATTGTAAAAGCTAAGCAAAAATGGAACTGCAACACAACCATATGTAATGTCATAGAAAAACCTTGATGTCAAATGTTATACAGGCAGAACAATCTTGTTCATTGTTTATTATTTGTTTAACCAACATGTTTTAGGGCATGTACAGTGTCCCCTTCATCAGTGCTCTACCAGGGTGTCTGAGACAAGATACAGTGATACAAATTCCATTACATATTTAAAAAAAAAAGTCAGTTTGTATATAAAGTACACGTCTGGCCATAGAGAACATCAGTGTGTTAGTAAAAGAAATTTGCATTTTGGCTTTGGCAAACTGTGAGCAAGAACTGCTGCAGCAAAGCATAAAATAAACTCGTTTTAAAAATAAAAGTTTTTAAAGTTAAAATGTCATTATGTAACAAGTTGTATTCGCAAAAAAAGGTTTTAAAGTAAGTTGTTAGTCATTTTCCATAAGAAAAATGCTTTTTAGAACATATTTAAGAAATAATATGTTTTAAGAAAGACTGAACACTTAACTTAAATGTTAATAGACCATAATTGCTAAGGTAAACCTTCCTCTTCAAAAACTCCCTGAGCTTTCATAATGTAAAGGCAAAACTTAGTGAATATCTACTGGAATAAACACAATTACAGATTGGAACATTTTTGCCAGTGACAACTAAACATAGCATACGTCTGAAATACGGTATCTAAGGTTTTTTAGGTTTATGAATTTTAGTAGTAGGTAGTCTAGAGATGTTGCTGGGACATATTCTGAACATGATTATAATAAAGCAAATAAAAAATACCCTTAAATAGAGAAGTAAGGGGGGGGGGGAAGTTAAATCCCAAACTGGTTGATGCATTTGGCTGCATGTCTTCTGTATTAGGTATAGAGAAGTCGGTTTACGTAGTTGGTCAAACCCTAAATTGAAGGGGGGGGGGGAATGAAGAGATAAATTCCCATAAAAAATAAACGAAATAATATTAGTACAAGTCTTATACAGGGTCGTTGTAGAGATCTGATGGATGATGATTTTAAGTATTTGGATTTTTTGGAATCTATGGCATAAAGTCTGCATACGATACAAATCAACAGTGACCGTTTTTACAAGGTTAGACATTAACACAAATAAGGTCATCTATAAGTGATTCAAAACGGAAATGTAATACTTTCGAGTCCCTCAAAAACTTCTCCTTCCAAATGGAATCGTTAATACCAGATAATTGTAAATTCAATTCACAAGTCAGAAAGAATTTTGTATAATAAAGAATTTATACAAGATTTTTCGTAAAAA
>BLSH010081776.1:239291-255545 GCA_018402905.1 Glandirana rugosa
TACCTTGAAATGTATCACCTCTATAGGGTTCGGTTGTAAATACAACACATTAACAACAGACTTGATGTATGAATGAGACTGAAAATAACAAGTCTTCTGTATTAGGTATAGAGAAGTCGGTTTACGTAGTTGGTCAACCCTAAATTGAGTGGGGGGTGGGGAATATAAAGCAGAATAAAAAAAATCCCCTTAAATAGAGAAGTAAGGGGTGGGGGGTGAGTTAAATCCCAACTGGTTGATGCATTTGGCTGAAGAGATATGGATTATGTCTTCTGTACAACAAAAGTCAGAGTATGTATGTAGTTCAGACAACAATTACACAACATAAATGTTGGCTTGGGATATCTCCACTATGTAAAGTTCCATTAGATAAGATGGAAATACTCACCAGGTTCTTAGTTTTTCTCCTAAATATGGGTTATCAATTCAAATCTTTGAAAGCATAAATAGCTACAAAACACAGCTACAGATTACCATGTTTAAATGGTATCTATTTTGTATGGGTACCTTAATAATGGGATAGGTAGAACAAATGTATGGCTTTGACTTGATAGCAGAACCACTGCGGTGCATCAAGGCACAATATAACATTATTAATCTGTAAAGCCTAAAAGCTTGAAGATTTTAATAATTTGTATATGATGCTTTTATTTCATTTTACTAAAATCACCCTTAAGCCCCTTTAAATGCTGTGGTAGTCCATTTTTTTCCCTTTTGCAGAGATCACAGTGTGCTTGCAACACTAGTGCTCTCTTTAACGATCATCTCTCAATACTTCCCAGCACATATCATGCTTTATTCTATGCAACCTAAATTTTAGACCAAATAGTTATACCTGATTGTATAGACTTTTGACTATTCTTTTAAGTACTATACAAGTTAAGAACCTAATGTAAAGTATTGATAGTATAGTGAGCTATACAATATGCTGCTGCTTTTGACAAAAGCCATACCAAAAACAACTCTTCTTTTATGTATACTATCAAAGAAGGGGTGGACATTTTGGATACGTAAAGACATTTTTGGATTTTATCAGTATCTTTAAAATAGTGTATTGAGCGCCTCAGCAATCAATACATCATAGATTTTGCCTGGCAGTGACACCATCAGGCAGAGCAATAACATTCAGTTTATAGATGAACACTTCATGACAACTCTGTACTCTTACTGTTTACCACAAGAAACACATCAAAGCATTTCACTTACAGAAACTTTTGTATACAATTTAAAACAATATCTTTTTTTCTTTCCGGTTCTAGAAAATACTCCTACATGAATTAACCATATAATTACTTTCAACTCTAAAATATCTGTTGTTCTGCTGAGATGTTATCTACCAAAACTGGAAATAGGAGCATTTAATAACATTATAAATACAATGATAAATATACTATATATATATATATATATATATATATATATATATATATATATACATACACTATGTATAGTTGGTGGAGATACTGGGGGGTTGATTTTCCAAAACTGAAGAGTGCAAAACCTGGTGCAGCTCTGCATAGAAACCAATCAGCTTCCAGTTTTTTTGTCAAAGCTTAATTGAACAAGCTGAAGTTAGAAACTGATGGGCTGCCATGCACAGCTGCACCTAATTTTGCGCTCTCGAGTTTTAGTAAATCAACCCCAAGAGGGTCTTTAAATTACCACTGTGCGTCTGGGCTTCTGGTGTATTTATTGCTGTACTACTAAGGATCATAAGGGTACTTAAAACCTATACCTGCTCTCAATTTACTAATGGCTATATATTTCCCAGATTGGCAGCTCAGATAAGTTTTAAGTTAAGAATCACACTTTTGCAGAGGTGTCCTAGTGCAGCTCCACATGTATTTAGAAATGCATGCAATTTTTTTCTACATCCTAAATGTTAAAGTGTTTCCCCAGGCAATTTTTTTAAAAAAATGCTATTGCAAGTTTCAAATAAAATATGCACATGGCATAGAGGATTATTTTTCACAGCTTAAGGGATTGCAAAGCAAATACCTGGTGATCCTGTCATTTTCCTGCTAATGCCATTATTTTCAGCCCCAGTCTGACAATGCTATATAGCCCAGCATTGTCGGGACGTTTTTGTGGTTCATTATTTATTCCTACACTTAAGGCTGTCTGACTTTTTGTTTATTGAACATACAGTCATTGCCTATGCTCTGATAACTATTAGTGAAGAGCAATTTCAGTTACTGCCCACTTGCTTTCCTGCCCTGACGTTGTTAAAATGGAGAAGCTCCGCTCACTGCTAGCAAAGCACAGGACCAAAAATGACTGGTAGTGGCCATGTGACTGCAAAAAAAAAAAAAATCACAAGGTATTTAAATGTTGATTCTTAACAAGAATGGGCCGAAGCCCTCCCCCCCTCCTGTTCGGTTCGTAGCAGAACTTTCGAACAGGGGAAACCCCATTGAAGTCTATGGGAGCTGAACAGGCAAAAAGTGCCCATTTTGAAGACTTATATGCAAGTAATTGGCCTTGAAAGGGGTATGGGGGTCTGGGGACATGTTTCAATTAAAAAAAAAAAAAAAAAAAAAGAATAATTATTTTTTTTTAGGAGCAGTGATTTTAATGATGCTTAAAGTGAAACAATACAAATGAAAAATTCCTTTAAAAATCATGCCTGGGGGGTCCCCTTTGTCTGCCTGTAAAGTGTCACATCTGTGTGATGTATAGAACATGGCGCAGCAATACTGATATTTCTAAAGGAAAAAATGTCATTTAAACTTAAACTGCGGCTGTAATGTATTGACGGCTCCTGGCAATACAGATTTAACCCCTTGCCGATCGCCGATCGGCAATTGACGGCGGCAAGGTGGCTCGTGAGCGCAAATTGCCGTCATATGATGGCGGCCGCGCTCACGAGCCTAGTGAGCGCGCGCACCGCCGGAGGCACGCCCGCGCGCTCACTGTGTTCGGGGAGGGCCAGGGAGCGGGTGCGGCGGCTTCGATTGCCGCCGGCTACCCGCGATGGCCCCCCCGGAGCGAAGGAACGGAGGTCCGTGTATGTAAACATGGACCTCCGTTCTGTGTGAGGGTGAAGGGCTGTGATCACAGCCTTCCTGTATAGGAAGGCTGTGACCACTTCCCTTCCCCAGTCAGGGCAGTCCCCCTACAGTTAGAACAAGCCCAGGGAACATACTTAACCCTTAGAGCGCCCCCTGCAGGTTAACCCCTTCACTGCCAATGGCATTTACACAGTAATCAGTGCATTTTTATAGCACTGATCGCTGTATAAATGCCAGTGGTCCCAAAAAAGTATCAAAATAGTCCGACATGTCCGCTGAAATATCGCAGTACCGCTAAAAATCGCAGATCGCCGACATTACTAAAAAAAACCCCAAAAATGAATTCTCATCATCCGTAAACGCGACCACTTTTGCGCAAACCAATCAATAAACGCCGATTGCGGATTTTTTTATCGCAAATATGAGGAAGAATATAAATCGGCCAAAAACGGTGAAAAAAATGTTTTTTTGTATTTTTTTTTTGGATTTGTATTCTAGCAAAAAGTAAGAAATTTGGGTTTTTTTGCAAAATTGTCGCTCTTCTTTTGTTTATAGCGACGATCAGAAATGACGCAGAGGGGATCAAATACCACAAAAAGAAAGCTCTATTTGTGGGAAAAAAAGGACGCAAATTTCGTTTGGGTACAACGTCCCACGACCGCGCAATTTTCAGGTAAAGCGACGCAGTGCCGAATCGCAAAAAGGGCTCCGGTCCTAAAGCTGGAAATCCTTCCGGGGCTGAAGTGGTTAAAAAAACGAAAATAAAATGGTGTGGGGTTCCCCCCCAGTCCATACCAAGCCATTCGGGTCTGTTATGCATTTTAAGGGGAACCGCACACCAAAGTTAAAAAAAAAAAATCCATACCAGACCCTTATCCGTACATGCAGCCTGGCAGGTCACCATACCAGGCCCCATGCCCTCAACATGGTGTCAAAAGGGGGCAGAGCCACTGGGTGACAGAGCCAGGTGGTCCTGCCCTTGCCTATATAAGAGCTGTCAATGAGCAGAGAGCAGGTAGCCTCCATTGAAGGCAGAGCGTTTTTGACATTTTACTATTTTTCAGGTCAGCCGGGCATCGTGATTGATGGTGGATTACATTGCGATAAACTTTTCTATTATTTAATAAAGGATTTGTCCAAAACTGTCTCTTGTGGTTTTTACTTTTTGACACTTTTTTGGTGAATGGGTAGCGGTATGATGTACCCGATACCCATTCATATGGGGGCAGGATCTGGGGGCCCTCTTGTTAAAGGGGGCTTCTAAATTCTGATAAGCCCCCCACCCGCAGACACCAACAACCAAAGCCCAGGGTTGTCGGGAAGAGGCCCTTGTCCCCATCAACATGTGGACAAGGTGCTTTGGGGTGGGGGGTGCAGAGCCTCTTCTGCCCCAAAACACCCACCCCCATGTTGAGGGCATGTGGCCTGGTATGGTTCAGGAGGGGGGCACTCGCTCATCTCCCCCTATCCTGACCTTTCAGGCTGCATGCTCAGATAAGAGTCTGCTGTGGATTTTGAGGGGGACCCCATACTGTTTTTTTTTTTAAATTTTGGCATTAGGTTCCCCTTAAAATCCACACCAGAGCAGAAGGGCCTGATATGGACTGTGGGGAGACACCAGGCCTTTTTTAAAAAAATCTGTATTGCCGGGAGCCAGCAATACATTACAGCCACGAGCAAGTTGAAATTACATTTTTTCTTTTAGAAATGTCATTATTGCTGCGGCATGTTCTATACATCATACAGATGTGCCACTTTACAGGCAGACTAAGGGGACCCCCAGGCATGATATTTAAAGGAATTTGTCATTTTTATTGTTTCACTTTAAGCATCATTAAAACCAATCACTGCTCCTGAAAAAAATGATTGTTGTTTTATTTTATTTTTTATTGTTACATGTCCCCTAGGGCAGTACCCAGACCCTCCATACCCCTTTTATAGCCAATTACTTTTTACATTTTTATGGCACTTTTTTTTTTATTCAGCTGTCAGTGGGGAAACCCATTGACAGCTGATGACTCATCAGTTGTTAAGGACATGGCGGCCTGCTTCCTGGCCCCGTTCCTTAACAACCAGCTTACACTGCACCCTGATTGGGGCAAACACCCTGCAAATTTGGGTGTTTGGCGAACAGCCGAACAGGCAAATGTTCGGGCCGAACCGTTTGCCCATTCCTAATTTTTAATAACTAAACATAAATAAGTGTCAAGAGGTATCATTTGGAAGGTTGCATTTTCTTCTTACCTGCTCTGTGTAATGGTTTTGCACAGAGCAGCCCCCATCCTCCTCTTCTGGGGTCCCCCATAAGCTTTCTCTGCTCCTCCTCCCTGCCAAGTGCCCCCTTAGCAAGCCCCTAGCTCAGTGATTCTCAAACTGTTTTCCGCGTGAGATTTACCGGTGTGTCGAGGAAGTTTTGAAAAATATTTAAAATTGCTAGCGTTTTGAAAACTTTAACATATCGAAAAATTAAATGGTAAATCAATGTCACAAAAGTTAAAAAAGTAGCATATATAAAAATGCAATCTCTGTTAGTCTGTCATTCATTGTTTCCTTTCGCAACGCGAGCCTTATGCCAGATCTTGGGAGAACTTGATTGTGCTAATTATATTATAATAATAGAGACAGTTCCAATCCAACTTTGATGCTTATAAATAAAGTTTGTTCATTGTTTAGCGATGGAGAAATGCTTAATCAAGTCTGGAACTCTGAAAGAGAAACTGTTAACCACTTCCTTACTGGGCACTTAAACCCCCCTTCTGCCCAGACCAATTTTTGGCTTTCAGCGCTGTCGCATTTTGAATGAGAATCACGCGTTTATGCGACGTTGTACCCAAACTAAATTTATATCATTTTTTTTCCCACAAATAGAGATTTCTTTTGGTGGTATTTGATCCCCTCTGCATCAATTGTGATCGCCGCTATAAACAAACAAAGAGCGATGATTTTGTAAAAAACCCAATATTTTTTCCTTTTTGCTTTAATAAATATCCCAAAAAAAAATTAAAAAATAAAAAAGATTCATCAGTTTTGGCCGATATATATTCTTCTACATATTTTTGGTAAAAAAAAAAAACGCAATCGGTGTATATTGATTGGTTTGCGCAAAAGTTACCGTGTCTACAAACTATGGGAATTGATTTATGGCGTTTTTATTACTATTTTTTTTTTACTAGTAATGGCGGCGATCTGTGATTTTTATCGGGACTGCGATATTGGGGCGGTTATGTCGGACTTTTTTGACACTTTTTTGGGACCAATGACATTTATACAGTGATCAGAAATTTAAATGTCCACTGATTACTGTATAAATGTCATTGGCAGTGAAGGGGTTAACCTGCAGGGGGCAGTGAAGGGGTTAACAATGTTCCCTGGGTGTGTTCTAACTGTGGGGGGGGCGGGGCTGGTTGGGACATAACAGATCTAACTGATCCCAGTGACAGGGTAAGTAGATCTGGTATGTCCCCCATCACAGAACAGAGAACCACCGTGTTTACAATGGCGGTTCCCCGTTCTGCAGGTCTGACAAGGGATCGCGGGTCTCGGGCGGACATCGAGTCTGCCCGACCCGCGGGCATGGCCACGCAGCATGCGGCGCGCGCGCGCCGCCGCCTGTGAGTGCGTGCCAGGAGCACGCACATGGCCAGGACGTCCATGGACGTCTACCCGGAATTTCAGATCCGCGCTGGAGCCGTACTTTGACTATAGCGCGGATCTGGACGGGTTAAATAAAAAGCAAGGAAGCAAGCGAAAGTACAAAGAAGATTACAATTGCTTCAATCCAATTTGATATTAAAAGCAGGCACATCCTTCACATTAAATTTAAAATGAAATATATATGTAAAAAAAGTTCTTCACCACAAAAATAGATAAATCTTGTCAGGTGTGCCGTGAAAATTTTTAGATCTTTTTGGTGCACAGCAAGACAGAAAAGTAGAAACACTGCACTAGCCACTAGAGTAACTCCACTTTTTTTAGAAAACACAATCCCCTCATGGTGATCAGTGTACATTGCAAAGATTTTAACTAACATTATAGCACAGTCCTACCTAGCTCTATTCTTAAGAAAGCTATTTGTTGTGTGCAATGAGTGAATTTGAATGAGTGACTTTTTCATTAATAATCAGCTGATGCATTTACAGTGTTCAAATGAGGAAAGTTGCAGTCTCAGAATCCTTATATAATTAATTAACCCTTTGGGAGTATGCTGCTCTCATTTACAGAAACCGCACTGCTGTTTGTCCACCTTTCCTCTTCCCTTGCCCAATCACAGAACACTTGCATTCTGTGAACCTATTCAAAGAATACAAAATGTTCTGTGAATGGGCAAGGGGAGACTTGGGTGGACACAGCTGTCAGAGTATTGTTGTCAGTACCTTGGCTGCACACAAAAATGTAAATATTGCAGTAATCACAAACATACTAAGGCTCCATGTACACTGTAGCTGAAGAACTACCATTTATGGGCATTTCTCAACAGCCCATAAATGCCCCTCTATGTTATCTTATGTGTTCATGCACGCATGGATGTTAATTGTCATTTAACAGCAGTGGCGTTTGTGGGCTGTTATCTGAACGCCCTGAATTGGCGCTCAAGAGCAGTTCTTCTGACCACAAAAAAATGCTGGACGCCGATAAAAGCTGATAAATGCTCATAAACACAGCTAAACGGGCGTTTATCAGTGTCCAGCCCTTTTTGTAGTCAATGGAAGCTAATAAAGTAAAAAAAAAAAAAAAAAACGCTGATACATAAACGCTGCTTACAAAACGCTGCTAAAAGCACGTTTTCTAAGCATCCTCTCCTGCCACATAATCCGACGCCCAGAGGGCATCCAGTGTGCATAGAGCCTTAAAGTGACATATACCTCTTAACACAGCTAATATATTGCAAAGTTAAAACAAAATCCCTCAGTTCTGCTTTAAACGTGTGAAGGCCTCCAGCCATGAGCAAGATCATAGAAGAAGGAATACATAAGCTATTTATGTTATCCAACTTATCATTCTAAGGACCTGTGTCTGTTGTGTTGATAGCATCAATTTGACATTAGTTTGATATTATTCAGAATTCAATGATAGTTGACCTGCTTCAAGCAAGTTTTGCATTCTCATAGACGTATCAGATACAGTCACTGTTTTGGTATTCAAGTAGCTGCTTGAGTATAATGGCCGGCAAGGAAAATTCCTCCACCTGGGTTGTTTGGTGTAGATGGAAGACTCTATTAGATCTCTCTTGTTCAGCATGTGGGCTAAGTGAGATAAATCTATGCGTGTATGGCTACCCTTAACAATTCATTGCAAGGACAATACATACAGAACCTAATGCTATACCAGTTGGAAGAACAAATATAGCAATTTAGTCATGTAAATAATATAACAGTTCCCAGTGCCCAGGCCTGTACTGGCCATCGGGACTAACAGGAGTTTCCCGGTGGGCCGATGGTTCAGTGGGCCGGCTTCACGCTCACAGGGGCCAGTTATTCTGCTGTGAATTCCGCAGTGATTTACCCGTCAATCACCGACAGGTGATGTCTGACTGGTAGATTGAGATTCAGCCAGCATGCAGATAGTGCAGGAAGCATCTGTAATAGCTCCTCTCACATGTAACGCTGCTCCCTGGCGATGGAAATAGAGGAGGGGGCGGGTGTGTTAGGGAGCAGCGTGTCATGCGAGAGGAGTTACTACAGACGCTTCCTATGCTATCTGAAAGAAATCGGCTGGTAAACAGAGTGCCCTAATAGAATGTGCCCTGATCTGATGTGCCCTAATGTGCCCTAATCTAATGTGCCCTAATAATCGAATGTGCCCTGATCTAATGGGCCCTGATGTGCCCTAATCTAATGTGCCCTGATGTTCCCTAATGTAATGTGCCCTGGTGTGCCCTAATGTGCCCAAATCGAATGTGCCCTGATGTGCCCTAATCGAATGTGCCCTAATCTAATGTGTCCTGATGTGCCCTAATCTAATGTGCCCTGATGTGCCCTAATCTAATGTGCCCTGATGTGCCATGTGCCCTGATGTGCTGTGCCCTGTTCGCTGATGTGCTATGCCCTGATCTGATGTGCCCTGTACCCTGATGTGCTGTGCCCTGATGTGATGTATCCTTATGTGCTGTACCCTGAACCCTGATGTGCTGTGCCCTGATGTGCTGTGCTCTGTACCCCGATGTGCTATGCTCTGTACCCTGATGTGCTGTGTTCTGTGCCCTGATGTGCTGTGCTCTGTACCCTGGTGTGCTATGCTCTGTACCCTGATGTGCTGTGCCCTGATGTGCTGTGCCCTGTTCCCTGATGTGCTGTGTTCTGTGCCCTGATGTGCTGTGCTCTGTACCCTGGTGTGCTGTGCTCTGTACCCTGATGTGCTGTGCTCTGTACCCTGATATGCTATGCTCTGCTTTTGTTGCCAGCAGTTTAGACATTAATGGCTGAGTTTTTTTGAGGGGACAGCAAATTTTACAATGTTACTTTACATTGTAGCAAAGTGTCATTGCTTCAGTGTTGTCAACGGAAAAGATAAAATAAAATATTTACAAAAATGTAAGGGGTGTACTCACTTTTGTCAGATACTGTACATACAGTTGTGCTCAAAAGTTTGCATACCCTGGCATAAATCATTACATTTTGGTAATAATATTGAAAATATGACTGATCATGCCAAAAAACTCTCTATTTAAGGATAGTGATCATTATATAATTCCATTACCTTGTTATACAAGTCTTTTGACATTTATTTTATGCTCTCCATGGCTCAGTATCTAAGTCTGCACAGTGCATTAACATGAGAGCTAGCAAACTCATTGACAATTTATACACAGACACTAATTGCAATTTGGAGTTTGGTGCTTATGAGTTGAAAACATTTTTTTTGCTATAAAATTACTTAGAACCCCCAAACATAATATATTTTTTTCTAACACCCTAGAGAATACAATGGTGGCCGTTGCAAAACTTTATGTCACACCGTATTTGCGCATCTGTCTAACAAGCGCAATTCTTTTTAAAAAAATCTGTTTTTTGAGTTAAAAAAAAAAGACAACAGTAAAGTTAGGCCTATTTTTTTCCATATTGTGAAAGATAATGTTACACTGAGTAAAATATAGCCAACATGTCATGCTTCAAAATTGCGTCTGGTAATAATAAAAAGCATGACAGGACCTCTTAAATATGAGATCTGAGGTCAAAAAACCTCAAATCTCATATTTACACTAAAATGCAAAAAAAAAAAAAAAATGAAAAAAATGACAGTGCAAAAAAAAAAAAAAGGGCCCTTTAAGAGCATTGGGCGGATGTAACTTGTGACATTGCTTCCGCCCTGCCATGTTATGGAGCCGGGTGAACGGCTTCAGCCGCTCACTCGGCTCAGGGACACTGGGGGGAACGGATCTGATCATCTCCGCCGCTGCCGGCGGGTTCGGTAAGTGGCGGAGATGACTGGAAAGCGGCGGGAGGGGGGGCACCTCTCCCGTCGCTGATAAAAGTGATCTCACGGTGAATCCGCTGCTAAGACCACTTTTATCTGACGGGGAATTGTCTGCTGAAAAAAAAAGATATCGGGGGGGTTATGGTAGCTATCTGCTACCATAACAATGGTATTCCACTTCAAACTGCCGCCGTCATATGATGGTGGGCGATCTTGAAGTGGTTAAAAAGCCACGGATGCGGGAAATTAACCTTTCATTGCCATTATAACCTGTGTGTCACCTTGTATGTCTGTACCAAGGCCAAACATTCCAGGGTATGTAAATTTTTGATCAGGGCCATTTGGGTGATTTCTGTTATCATTATTATTTAAAAAGGAGCCAAACAACTATGTGATAATGAATGGCTTCATGTGATCACTATCCTTAAATAAAAGAGTTTTTTGGCACAATCAGTCATATTTTTAAAATGAATGCCAAAATGTCATGATTTATGCCAGGGTATGCAAACTTTTGAGCAGAAATGTAAATGTTAAGTAGATGATTAGTACAAAAAGTGGATCTCATGAAAACCCCAGGAAAATGATACAGCTGAAAAAATAGGGGAAACCAACCCCAGGAAGCATGGCAGCGCATGCCAGTTGTATTTGTATCATGCTATGATGGTTCCAATGTATAATGCAGCAATGTCTGCAATAATAAACAAATCTGACAACAAGAAACAATGCTTCATTGACAGGAAACCATTTTATTGATGTGTAAAACATAATAAATGCCACCCGCTGTCAGGATTTGGCATATTTATGTAGGTTTTCTAGGTCAGTGAAAATATATAGATTTACCAGTTCTAAGACCTGACACATTCAAGGTGCATCTGAAACGATTTACCATCACTTAAAACCATATGCATCCACATATATGCCCGGTTTCTGTATATACTGTATATATTTAATAATGCAAAGTATTTTCAACAACTTAAGGTCTCTGTTTACTTGGTTTGTATCTCTCTATATTAATGTCAATGTTTCTATCATAAAACTTAGTTGAAAGCACACACAACTGCTGGCTGAAGCAAGCCATAAACACAAGTGGCATGTGGATATATTTTATTTTGACAAAGTGCACAGTGCAGCAAGGCTGTTTGCATTGGTTTCAGATAAAATGATTTTTTCAAAGTACTATTACTGTATCTTCAGTGAAAACACTTTTTCTTTTTTACACGATACAGACAGATATAGATGGAGTACAATTAGACAGCATAAAATTCTGTTTTGTTGGCAATCACAGCAAAGTATTGTTACTAAATTGTGTACACAATATTTCAATACCATTCCTGCAGAAACTATGCATGACACAAGATAAACACATAAAGGGGCAAACAAGAAGATGTAGAAATGGCACTCAGTGGTACTCTGTATGTTCCAATTTAACTATGCTTTGTATGAAGGCACACTACTGCTTCATTGCAGCAATTAGGATTAACTGCTTCAATGCAACCGCACTGGTAGCAATTCTGGATGGCGAACATTAGTTCATTTTTTTTTTCTTTGTAGATGAAGTTCCATGTTCTTTTATGTTAGCGATTGAAGTTCCATTACACATACTAAAACGTTTTAAAAAGGAGTGATAACCGGGGGATTCTGCCTTAAACAGACTCTGTCCCTGTTTAACCACTTGCCTACTGGGCACTTTCACCCCGTTCCTGCCCAGGTCAATTTTCAGCTTTCTGCACTGTCACACTTTGAATGACAATTGCGCGGTCATGCAACACACTACCCATATGACATTTTTATCAGCTTTCTTTTGGTGGTATTTAACCATTTGAAAAACAAAACAAAAGGAAGGCGTGCACACCTGGTGCATTACCATAGATAATTTAATGGAAATAATAAAGCTCAAAAGTGGATACTCACAAAATTGGCATCACAGAGCCATATGGAAACAAAACATGATAAAATCAGAGCACAAGGCAGGGTAAAAGCTGATGCGTTTCGGGGGCACACCCCCTTCCTCAGAGCTACGCCTTGTGCTCTGATTTTATCATGTCTTGTTTCCATATGGCTCTGTGACGCCAATTTTGTGAGTATCCACTTTTGAGCTTTATTATTTCCATTAAATTATCTATGGTAATGCACCAGGTGTGCGCGTCTTCCTTTTGTTTTGTTTTTCTAGTTACTTTCGGATTACCCTGTCTGAGGAGGGCAGCATCCACCTGGTTTTTATCCATTGGTATTCCGGTTGCCTGCTATCATGAAGGCCCTCTAGCGCTGGAAATGACTGTTTTTTCCTTGTATTTAACCGCTTGCCAAACAGCCGCCGCAGTTTTACTGCAGCAGGTTGGCACGGCTGTGTGAATCGCCGTCATTGTACGCCAGGCACGTACACGGTAATCTGTAGGCGCACATGCCCACTCACAAGTGGGGGAGCCAACCAGCAGGTCTGGCGGACTCGATGTCCGCTGGCCACCCGCGGTCACTGATGGCAGACAGAATGGGAATCTGCCAGTGTAAACAAAGCAGATCCCCATTCTGTCAGGGGAGTAGAGAGAGATTGTCTGTTCCCTAGTGATCGGGAAAAGCGATCTCTCTCCTCCTCCTGTCAGCTCAGCCCCCATACAGTTAGAAACACCTCCCAGGGAACACATTTAACCCTTTGATCGCACCCTAGTGTTAACTCCTTCCCTGTCAGTGACATTTATACAGTAATCAGTGCATTTTTATAGCACTGATCGCTGTATTAATGTCACTGGTCCCAAAAAAGTGTCAAAAGTGTCCGACCTGCCCACCGCAATACCACAGTCCCACTACAAATCACCAACCTCCGCCATTACTAGTAAAAAAAAATAATAATAAAAATGCCATAAATCTATCCCCTATTTTTGAGGAATAACTTATGCGCAAACCAATCAATATATACTAATTGGATTTTTTTTACCAAAAATATGTAGAAGAATATATATTGGCCTAAATTGAGGAAGAAATTTGCTTTTTTAACCACTTCCGTACCGCCGGACGTCATATGAGGTCCTTGGGTTTGAGTGGTGATATCTGAAGGTGCCTGCAGCTGCAGGCACCATTAAGATACAGTTTTTTTCAGCAGACGATTCGGAAAATGATAAAAGTGGTCTTAGCGGCGGATTCACTGCAAGATCACTTTTATCAGCGGCAGAAGAGGTGCCCCCCTCCCGCCACTTTCCGGTCATCTCCGCCGCTTACCGGACCCGCTGGAGATGATCCAATCCGTCCCCCCCAGTGTCTGTGAGCCGACTAAGCGGCTGAAGCCTCAAGCAATGTGGTTGCAACGCTCTGCACAGTGGAGAAAATCCAACCTCGAAGTGGTAGCCAGGGTGCCTGTGCTGTGATGTGTTCCCACACACCATACAAATTAGTATTCAAAAAATAAAAAAACAGCCGGCAACTCCGTAATCCTCTATTGATTTATTCATGTAGACCACACCAGTGAGTACAAAAAATACAAATGGCAGACTAGTTTCGGCAAACAAGCCTTGATCACTGCACACACACTTGGCTCCATAACACAGCGGGGCGGAAATGACGTCAGAAGTCACTTCCGCCCAACGGTCTTAAAGAGCCCGTTTTTTTTTTTTGGGCTGTCATTTTTTTCAGATTTTTTTTTTTTGCATTTTAGTGTAAATATGAGATCTGAGGTCTTTTTGACCCCAGATCTCATATTAAAGAGGGCCTGTCATGCTTTTTTCTATTACAAGGAATGTTTACATTCCTTGTAATAGGAATAAAAGTGATACATTTAAAAAAAAAAAAAGAACAGTGTAAAAATAAAAAGTAAAAAGCAAAATAAATAATTAAAAAAAAAATGTAAAGCGCTCCGTCCCGCCGAGCTCGCGCGCAGAAGCGAACGCATACCTAAGTCCCGCCCACATATGAAAACGGTGTTCAAACCACACATGTGAGGTATCGCCACAATCATTAGAGCGAGAGCAATAATTTTAGCACTAAACCTCCTCTGTAATGCAAAACTGTAGAATTTTTTAAACGTCGCCAATAGAGATTTTTAAGTTGCAAAGTTTGTTGCCATTCCACGAGCGGACGCAATTTTGAAGCATGACATGTTGGGTATCATTTTACTCGGCGTAACATTATCTTTCACAATATGGAAAAAAATTGGCCTAACTTTACTGTTTTCTTATTTTTTAACTAAAAGAATTTATTCAAAAAAAGCACGCTTGGAAGACAGCTGCGCAAATACGGTGTGACGTAAAGTTTTGCAATGACCGCCATTTTATTCTCTAGGGTGTTAGAAAAAATATATATATAATGTTTGGGGGTTCTAAGTAATTTTATAGCAAAATAACCTGTTTTTAACTCATAAGCACAGAATTAAAAAAACAGGCTTGAAGTGGTTACATTTTATTTTGGATATTTATTATAGTAAAAAATAGTTGTTTTATTTTCAAATTTGTCGCTCTTTTTTTTGTTTATAGCGCAAAAAATAAAAACCGCAGAGATGATTAAATACCACTAAAAGAAAGCTCTATTTGTGGGGAAAAAAACAACATCAATTTAGTTTGGGCACAATGTTGCATGACTGCACAATTTTCAGTTAGAGTGATGCAGTGCCATATCGCAAAAAATGGCCTGGTCAGGAAGTGGGTAAATGCTTCCAGGGCTGAAGTGGTTAATCACTTCTGGGCTTTTTATTTTTTGCTAAAAAAAATAAAAAAAGACTGAAAATTTTGAAAAAAAAAGTTTTGCTTAGTTTCTGTCAGTAAATAAGTAATTTTTCTCCTTCACTGATATGCGCGGATGAGGTGGCACTGATAGGCTGCACTGATGAGGCATTAATGTACCAAACTGATGGATATTGATAGGTGGCACTGATGAGCAGGCACAGATGGACACTGAAAGGCAGCACTGACTGGCATCACTAATGGGCACTGATTGGTGTCAATTATAGGCACTGATTGGTGTCACTGATGGGCACTGCTGGGGCTGTACTGTAATCAGGACACTGATGATCAGTGCCCTGATTACCTGTACAGGTCTCCCCTGCGAGGAGTTGCCGCTGACCGGCTCTCTTCTCACACTCTTGTCAGTGTGAGCCGAGGAGAGCCAATAAATGGCACTTCCTTGTTTACATATGAGCGGCTGTGATTGGACACAGTCAATCACATGGTCAAAGAGCTGCGTCATTGGCTCTTTACTGAGATCGGGGTCGCACTGTGTCCTAGGAACATGGTACAGCCGCGATCACCACGCTGCATGCCCTCGAGGGCTTGCGGAAGCGGCGGTTCTGGGACACGTCATATGACGTTGTCCCAGAACGAGAGTGCCACCCCACTATCGTTAAAGGAATACAAACAAACAGTCCCTGCAAGCAAATGTTTAAGGTTAAACCCTCAGTTTTTTATACACTGCAGCTGATTTAATTACTTCCAGAGAATTAAGCTTCTTTATCTTTTTATTCTTAGCTATGCTCCAGTTTAAGCTGGTGCCATGACCATGACTGTACCATGACTGTTTCAGGGTGCCTCCTTTCTCTTCAACTGCAACATCATATGGAGCCATTAATTTAGTCGACGTCACATATTTTTTGACTCCCAAATTGGAATTTGTAAACGAACGTCCCTGACAAACAAACATAAGGAAATTGCTATCACCCCACCGTGAGAGCAAGACCCTGTTGCAGTATACTGCACAGGGTCTTGGCGGCGAAGGCGTTCGGGAGCTCCCGTACGTCGCACCACTAGCGCCGACATGGTACAAGGATCCTGTGTCACGCTGGGGCTAGAGTCATTTCTCGGTTACTGCGTCGAGAAACTGGTACACTAACTGACACAGGTTAGTGTCGGCG
>BLSH010081776.1:255555-279491 GCA_018402905.1 Glandirana rugosa
CTGGACTAGGACGTAGGACTCTATCTAATGAAATCTCTAATTTCTGCTATCTGTCCTCAGAGCAACAGCACAGACAGCAGTAGTAAAGTAATCTATCTCAGGATGCAGGATCAGGTCTTAAAATGTCTCAAATCTGTCCCTCACGCAGTCAGCTACCTTTCCCTACACTAACCCAAGGAGCATGTGACTGCAGCACTGTGACTCCAGCTTATAAAGAGGCTGGGTCACATGATGCACCGGCCAATCACAGCCATGCCATTAGTAGGCATGGCTGTGATGGCTTCTAAGGGCAAACCAGTGAAACACTTGTTGATTGGCTGCCCTGCAGCTTCTCAACACGTGGAGTAAAATAGCAGAACCCCGGACCGAACCCGAACGATTTTTGAAATGTCCGGGTCCGGGTCCGTGCCACGGACACCCAAAAGTTTGGTACGGACCTGAACGTTACAGTCCGGGTTCGCTCAACACTACTCTGTATGTTCCAATTTAACTATGCTTTGTATGAAGGCACACTACTGCTTCATTGCAGCAATTAGGATTAACTGCTTCAATGCAACCGCACTGGTAGCAATTCTGGATGGCGAACATTAGTTCATTTTTTTTTTCTTTGTAGATGAAGTTCCATGTTCTTTTATGTTAGCGATTGAAGTTCCATTACACATACTAAAATGTTTTAAAAATGAGTGATAACCGGGGGATTCTGCCTTAAACAGACTCCCTGTTTAACCACTTGCCTACTGGGCACTTTCACCCCGTTCCTGCCCAGGTCAATTTTCAGCTTTCTGCACTGTCACACTTTGAATAACAATTGCGCGGTCATGCAACACACTACCCATATGACATTTTTATAATTTCTTTCACACAAATAGAGCTTTCTTTTGGTGGTATTTAACCACTTGAAAAACAAAACAAAAGGAAGGCGTGCACACCTGGTGCATTACCATAGATAATTTAATGGAATTAAAAAAGCTTAAAAGTGGATATTCACAAAATTGGTGTCACAGAGCCAAATGGAAACAAAGCATGAAAAAATCAGAGCACAAGGCAGGGTAAAACTGACGCATTTCGGGTGCGCACCCCCTTCCTCAGAGCTACGCCTTGTGCTCTGATTTTATCATGTCTTTTTTCCATATGGCTCTGTGACGCCAATTTTGTGAGTATCCACTTTTAAGGCCTCATACACACGGATGTTTTTTGACGCCGGCGTTTTCTGTCATTTTTTGCAGCTCTCCATGTTATTCAATGGTCCCTTAAAAATGCCAATGTTTTTAAGCCGTAGATGGTGTCGGCGTTAGTGAGCTGAAACTAGAACCCACAGCCAGCGCATTCTAAGGCTGTAACGTTTTGGTGTTTTTTGCTGCCGATGCCGCAAAACGCTCACTAATGCCAACAAACACCATACCAGCGTTAACCGGCTTTTTATGTTGAAAAATAGCAGAGGGATGATTTTTAAAAAAAACGCCTATTGACGCCAACGCTCACTAACGCCGATGCATAACTCCGAAAAACGGGCCCGACCTTTTGTTTATTTTTTAACCACTTGCCGACCGCCAACCGCAGGTTGACAGCGACAAAGTGGTGCGATATCGTAAATCGCCGCCATCTGACGGCGGCTGCGAGAGTGTTCACTGTGTTCGGGGAGGGCCAGGGAGCGGGTGCGGCGGCTTCGATTGCCGCCGGCTACCCGCGATGCCCCCCCCCGGAGTGAAAGAACAGAGGTCCGTGTATGTAAACACAGACCTCCGTTCTGTGAGAGGGGGAAGGGCTGTGATCACAGCCTTCCTCTACACGGAAGCTGTGATCGCTTCCCTTCCCCTGCTAGGACAGTCCCCCCACAGTTAGAACACGCCCAGGGAACACTGTTAACCCTTAGAGCTCCCCCTGCAGGTTAACCCCTTCACTGCCAATGGCATTTACACAGTAATCAGTGCATTTTTATAGCACTGATCGCTGTATAAATGCCAATGGTCCCAAAAAGGTGTCAAAATGGCCCGACATGTCCGCCCCAATATCGCAGTACCGCTAAAAATCGCAGATCACCGCCATTACTAATAAAAATTAAAAAAAAATAAAAACCCCAAAAATTAATTCTCATCATCTGTAAACGCGGCCACTTTTGCGCAAACCAATCAATAAATGCCGATTGCGATTTTTCTTATCGCAAATATGAGGAAGAATATAAATCGGCCAAAAATGGTGAAAAAAAATGTTTTTTGTATTTTTTTTTGGATTTGTATTTTAGCAAAAAGTAAGAAATTTGGGTTTTTTTGCAAAATTGTCGCTCTTCTTTTGTTTATAGCGGCAATCAGAAATGACGCAGCGATGATCAAATACCACCAAAAGAAAGCTCTATTTGTGGGAAAAAAAGGAAGCAAATTTCGTTTGGGTACAACGTCGCACGACCGCGCAATTGTCAGTTCAAGCGACGCAGCGCCGAATCACAAAAAGGGCTCTGGTCCTAAAGTGGGAAATCCTTCTGGGGCTGAAGTGGTTAAGAAACGTCCGTGTGTATGAGGCCTAAACGTTTTTAATTCCATTCAATTATTTATGGTAATGCACCATGTGTGCGCGCCTTCCTTTTGTTTTGTTTTTCTAGTTACTTTCGTATTACCCCGTCCGAGGAGGGCAGTATCCCCCTGGTTTTTATCCATTGGTATTCCAGTTGCCTGCTTTCATGAAGGCCCTCTAGCGCTGGAAATTACTGTTTTTTCCTTGTATTTAACCGCTTGCCAAACAGCCACCGCAGTTTTACTGCAGCAGGTTGGCAGGGCTGTGTGAATCACCGTCATTGTATGTTGTGCACATACACGGTAATCTGTAGGCGCACATGCCCACTCACAAGTGGGGGAGCCAACCAGCAGGTCCGGGGGACTCGATGTCCGTTGGTCACCAGCGATCACTCGCGGCAGGCGGAACGGGAATCTGCCAGTGTAAACAAAGCAGATCCCCATTCTGTCAGGGGAGTAGAGAGAGATTGTCTGTTCCCTAGTGATTGGGAACAGCGATTTCTCTCCTCCTTCTGTCAGCTCAGCCCCCATACAGTTAGAAACACCTCCCAGGGAACACATTTAACCCTTTGATTGCACCCTAGTGTTAACTCCTTCCCTGCCAGTGACATTTATACAGTAATCAGTGCATTTTTATAGCACTGATCGCTGTATAAATGTCATTGGTACCAAAAAAGTGTCAAAAGTGTCCGACCTGCCCACCGCAATGTCGCAGTCCCGCTACAAATCACAGATCACTGCCATTACTAGTAAAAAAAAAAATAATAATAAAAATGCCATAAATCTATCCCTTATTTTGTAGACGCAATAACTTTTGTGCAAACCAATCAATATATACTAATTGGGATTTTTTTTTACAAAAAATATGTAGAAGAATATATATTGGCCTAAATTAAGGAAGAAATTTGCTTTTTTAAATTTTATTTTGGATATGTATTATAGTAAAAAATAGTTGTTTTATTTTCAAATTTGTCCCTCTTTTTTGTTTATAGCGCAAAAAATAAAAACCGCAGAGGTTAACAAATACCACTAAAAGAATGCTCCATTTGTGGGGAAAAAAAGGACATCAATTTAGTTTGGGCACAATGTTGCATGACTGCACAATTTTCAGTTAGAGTGACGCAGTGCCATATCCCAAAAAATGGCCTGGTCAGGAAGTGGGTAAATCCTTTCAGGGCTGAAGTGGTTAATCACTTCTGGGTTTTTTATTTTTTGCTAAAAAAACAAACAAAAAAAGACTGAAAATTTTGAAAACAAAAAGTTTTGCTTAGTTTCTGTCAGTAAATCAGTAATTTTTCTCCTTCACTGATATGCGCGGATAAGGTGGCACTGATAGGCTGCACTGATGGGCACTGATGAGGCCCTAATGTACCAAACTGATGGGTATTGATAGGTGGCACTGATGAGCAGGCACTGATGGACACTGAAAGGCAGCACTGACTGGCATCACTAATGGGCACTGATTGGTGTCAATGATAGGCACTGATTGGTGTCACTGATGGGCACTGCTGGGGCTGTACTGTAATCAGGGCACTGATGATCAGTGCCCTGATTACCTGTACAGGTCTCCCCTGCGAGGAGTTGCCGCTGATCGGCTTCTCTTCTCACACTCTTGTCAGTGTGAGCGAGGAGAGCCAATAAATGGCACTTCCTTGTTTACATATGAGCGGCTGTGATTGGACACAGTGAATCACATGGTCAAAGAGCTGCGTCATTGGCTCTTTACTGAGATCGGGGTCGCGCTGTGTTCTAGGAACATGGCACAGCTGCGATCACCACGCTGCATGCCCTCGAGGGCTTGCGGAAGCGGCGGTTCTGGGGCACGTCATATGACATTGTCCCAGAACGAGAGTGCCACCCCACTATCGTTAAAGGAATACAAACAAACAGTCCCTGCAAGCAAATGTTTAAAGTTAAACCCTCAGTTTTTTATACACTGCAGCTGATTTAATTACTTCCAGAGAATGAAGCTTCTTTATCTTTTTATTCTTAGCTATGCTCCAGTTTAAGCTGGTGCCATGACCATGACTGTACCATGACTGTTTCAGGGTGCCTCCTTTCTCTTCAACTGCAACATCATATGGAGCCATGTTGCATGCAGGGATTAGAGTTGTGTCTCCCTACACTATGTGTATCAATAGAAACACAAATGCCATTATCCTAGGCTGGCACTCCCCCGCTCCTCCCCCTCCATTCTCCATGCTAATATACTGACTAGAGACTGCACTGTACCCAGTTAAGGCTTTCCTATGAAGACGAGAAGTTCAAGGAAGCACCACTGAGTAAGCAAGAGGCTGCAGCATTGAAAGCTGTAAACTGCAAGTGCTGGGCCATGTATTTTAACTAATAGTTTACTGGTAAATGTTTATTTTATTGTGCTCCATGTGTTAGACTAAAAACACTGAGAGTCTAAATACTACTTTAATATTCACCTGTCCTGCCACCTGCAACCCCTGACTCCACCATCTTAAGGAGTACCGGGTGTCTGCAACCCCTGCTGTGCTCTATAGTTTTATCCACAAAGCTTTTTCAATACAGGACACAGTAGTGGCATAGTGTGGCTGTGAAGCTTACTGTAGCAGACTTGGCTTCCAACACACCTGAAAATGCGCCAGATGCTAAAGACTACGGGGCAGGTAAGCAAGACATGTATTAAACATTTTCTTTGCGAGTGCTTGTTTCTATTGTTTTTTTTTTTTATAATAGCCACATGAAGTAAGAAATGTTTAACCTCCATCGGTGCCTTCAGATATGAACATTGCTCACCAAAGATAAAAACCCAAATGCAGTGCATATTAGAATATTTCCTCTGAAATTGTCCCAAAGAAATTTGAACAAAGGCTGAAATCAAATAATAGATTGCATGCAATAGGCTTTCTGATATTTAACTACTTGCCTACTGGCCACTTCCTGAAGAGGCCAATTTCCAAATTTCAGCGCTGTCACACTTTGAATGACAATTGCGCAGTTATGCAACACTGTACCCATATGAATTTTTTATATTTTTCTCACACAAATAGAGTTTTCTTTTGGTAGTATTTAATCACCACTGGGGTTTTTATGTTTTGCTAAAGAAACAAAAAAAAAGACGACATTGTGTTATAAAATTTTGCAAACAGGTAATTTTTCTTCACTGATGTGTGCTGATGAGGCTGCGCTGATGGGCACTAGTAGGCAGCACTGATAGGCAGCACTGATAGGTGACACTGATGTCCACTGATTGGCAGCACTGGTGGGCACTGTCAGGACTGCACTGATAATCAGGACACTGATAATCAGTGCCAATCTCTCTTTAACACAAGCCGATTATCGGCTCTCTTCTTCTCTCCTCACGCTGTCAGAAAAACTGATAACCGGCTTGTGTTTACTTCCGTGATCAGCTGTCATTGGACACAGCTGATCATGTGGTAAAGGGCTGCTGTGATTGGCCCTTTACCCCAATCTGTGATCAGCTGAGTCCCTGTGACGTCTGGGCAGTGCAATCATGGGAGGACGTCCATGTATGCTCTCTCGGCAAATTAAGCCTGCCCTTTAACCGTCTTTTGGCTATAGCGTGGGTGGGAAGGGGTTAAAGTGAAGCTCTGTGCATAATTCCCAGAGAGGCAGTGAGACAATTAGAGGAGAAAGTAGAGAAGATAACCTGTAAGCAATAGCAATACTACTCCCTTGGTTTTTAGGAAGAAATTTAAAGCGTATGTCAGCGACTGAAAATGTGAAATGGAAATAGTCACTGTCATTTTTGGGATATAGTACAAAAAAAGGGTAGTTTTTATATCATAGCACATCGCCACATGAACATATATGGGTATTTTTTGCAAGGTAAAATTACACCACCCACACATTTTCTAAGCTCTGGGGAAAATTCCCCTGGTCATTGCAACCTCCCTTGCAAAGTGCAAAACCTATTTGCCTTAATAGGCATTTGTATTTTTGCAACCACAGTGGGTTAATACCTACTTTTTTATGTCCCCATTCATATGGCATAACTTTAAAAATCCCAGCTTAGCTCTTTTAGATGCTTTTTTTTCCTGGAACCTCCAAAGGCAAAATTCTACTCATTTCTCTTTGTTATGAGGGGGCTGTGAAGCTGTGTTTACTATAATTAACCCTATCTGTATTCTGTAGGCAGATACCATCTCGTCAGTTGTACTAGATTTGCTGGTCTTAACAAAAGTTTAAAGGCGTAAAAGCTGGGTTTCTCTAGTGTATATTAATGAGAAATAGGCCTAGTTATTGGGACAGATCACGCTGAGCTAGTTGAGAAATTCTTGCAATTAGCAATGGCACCTTCTCCTCAGACACATCTAAAACAACACTTTTTTTATTTTTTAGGTATGCTGAGTGATTAGGAACACAAAGATATAGTCTGGTTTTCTAAAATTTGACAATTTGCAAAACTAGGAAATACTTTTTAAGTAAATCAACCGCATTGTTTTTTTTAAATGCACGGCTATTATATACCTACATTGGGTTTTCTTCTTTGGCTTTAGTGTGCCTTAGTATGCTGTACAATAAATCAAAATTTCTTAAAAACGCATGTGGGCTGAAGGCTTTTGTTTTCATGCCCAACCTTAGTGTGAATAAGAGGTACAGATACTATAGTTTTAATATTAGTTGTAGCTAAGTACCCAGTGTAGAGGAGACTGGAGGGAGGTATAAAAATTTGAAATCATGAACATTTAATATATATATATATATATATATATATATATATATATATATATATATATATATATATATATATATATATATATATGGATTTGCTTTTAAAGAAGTTTGCATTACATTTTATTCCATTAATTATACATATTACTACGTCATGATGCAAATGTGTTTTAACCACTTCAGCCCCGGAAGGCTTTACCCCCTCCTGACCAGGCCATATTTTTGCGATACAGCACTGCATTACTTTAACTGAGAATTGCGTGGCTGTGCAATGCTGTACCCCAAAAAAATTGATGTCCTTTTTTCCCACAAATAGAGCATTCTTTTAGTGGTATTTGATCACCTCTGTGGTTTTGATTTTTTGTGCTACAAACAAAAAAAAGAGCATCAATTTTGAAAAAAAAAAACAATATTTTTTACTTTCTGCTATAAAAGATATCCAAGAAAATATGTAAAAAGTCAAATTTCTCCATCAGTTTAGGCTAAGATGTATTCTGCTACATATTTTTGGTTAAAAAATCCCAATTAGCATATATTGATTGGCTTGCGCAAAAGTTATCATGTCTACAAACTATGGGATATTTTTATGGCGTTTTTATTTTTATTTTTACTAGTAATGGTGGCAATCAGTGATTTTTTTGTGGAACTGCGACATTGTGGTGGAAATATCAGACACTAAGTGGCACTTTTTGGGGACCAGTGACACTAATAAAGTGATCAATGCTAAAAAAATGCACTGATCACTGTATAAATGACACTGGCAGGGAAGGGTTAACATCGGGGTGATCAAAGGGTTAAGTGTGCTCCAAGAGAGTGCTTCCTAACTGTGTGGGGGATGGTCTGAATGGAGGAAGAGAGACATCTGTGTTCCTGATTAGCAGCCGTTCTGCCTCTCCTACGAACAATCACAGGTGGCTATCGCAGCCGCCAGACCCACTGATTGGTTCCCGCTGTGTCCAATCGCAGGGGGAGCGGGTCTCCGGTGGTGTGCGCGCATGCCCCAAACCAAGGAAGAGGTAACAATGTACAGGTACGTTTTCCCACGCAGCTTGGCCGCCCTGCCGCAGTGTATGTGCGGTGGGTGATCCAGAAGCAGTTAACTTAGAATGTTGTCACACAGTTCTGTCTATTCTAATCTTTTTTTAGGCATAAATAGCCAACATAACTTCTTAAAAAAGGTTGATCTAAAGCCACTCCACTAAAGCAATATTTACAGTATATTTCTGATGCCCATTTACATTGTGAAATTGATGTATTACCATGAATTTGAAGGGTTTGTATCAGGCTGGAGTCACACCATAGCGGAGCGAATTCCAGCCTGTTTGCCTGTGAGAAGAATCTGAGCCACCATTGGACAACTCCTGTACGTTCTCACAGCGCAGCAGCTGCCCGGTGAGGGAGGGGGGAGGTGCTGCGAGCAGGGGGAAAGATCCCGTTCAGTGCGGAACACATCTGCGTGTCAGATGCGTTCCCATTGAACATAATGGGCTGGGAATTTGCACCACATTGCACAGAAAACGCACACAATGCGGACTGCGAATGCACTGCACATATGTGAACCGGACACATTGAAAACAATGCGTTTTCAAGTGTCCTGCGAATTGGATGTGGTGTCAGCCAGGACAGACCAAGACAGTATCTGTGACAGCTATGTGCAGAGCCACCTGTGATTTAGAACTGTGCCACCCCTGAAAAGTATTCATCTCTCATCCACAGCAATATCACATACAGGCCAGGTATAGTGGGTGAGAATGGAAAAGCATGTTTTCTTGAACCATATTCCCCTGACTGGACCTTGTATTACCATTCTTTAGTCACGCAGCTTGGCAGGAGAATGTAAGAAATTAACATGGGGATCACATTTCCAGAAAGAAAAATCTATCCTAGCTTCCTTACACAGTATTTTCTTGATGATTGCAATTCAATTTTATAAAATGTTAGGATTCAGTGAATTCAAGTTTTTTTTTTTCTTTTTCTACACACAATATATATATTTTAACAAATAGCAGACAATTAAAATGTTTGTGATATCATTCTAACAAATAGTATTTGCATAGGAGCTACATTTTAAAGATAAAATACAATATGAATATATCTATCTATATATAAAATTTAATTGCATACCATTTTACATATGTATAGTCACTGCTGTTAAAATTGTATGATGGCTGTACGTATCTGGGGCCTGTAAATGATTCAATTAGTATATAAACATTGCAGTGACTTTCTTTAACTGACCTTCCTAGCTTCCTCCTGTCAGTATTATATCACACTTTATAAATGAAGCAGGAATGTACAGATGGAATCCCCTTCAGAGCTTATTGTTTATGCACATATATAATTGCCAAAATCAGCTTATACACAAACACTACTTTCTATTCAGTCAGCAGGTAGAAAAGCAAGATCAAATTAAACATGTACACTTGGAGGACTTAGCAAACAGATTGAAGACCAAAAAACCAAATACTTTATTTCTTATTTACTGTTTTGATTTGCAAAACAGAATCTCACGGTGACAAGCGGCATTAAACTAGTTTATATTTTGCTTCATGCTGCTTTTTTCTTGGTTGGCATATTTCTCCCTGGGATTAAAACCTTTCCAAAGCATTTTAAGTAACCATTTAATGCAGATTGTTCATGAAAAATGTAAAACTTCACATTAAAAACTTTGTTAATCACTATGCCACATTTACTATGTCAAATATTTAGAAAGCATTTCCTTCTCGATCAATGAAAATGTAATGATTTCACTTGCTTTATAGAGCCAGCTACACGGTTGGCATTTCAGCACTTTGTTGAAAGCAGACCAGGCAGGAAATAACATGAAATCCTGATCTGCTTTCCTTGTTGGGTCAAATCTCTTCCCCCTCATTCTCTGACCCACCACAACACATGAGCTGCTAGCCATCTCCTTTTCAAAAAGGGTTACCATAACAATGTAACACTATCAAAGCAAGAAAGCAAAACAACTAACAATCAGAGTATGGTCTAATGCAGTCCATAGATGGGCAGGTGACTCCATGGGACAACAAGTGAGAAGACATCCTTAAAACATGGATCTTGGTAATGGTGCACTAGATATAGCTTATCCACAGAGGAAGGAAGAGGTGGAGTTGTTAATGTACAGGCCGTATACAGTGGGAGGTGAAGGGGTTAATGTACATATGTGGGAGGGAAAGGGTTAATATAAATATTGGATAATAACCCAGATACTTGTCCAAGAACAGAACTGTACGCCACATCCCAATATGACAAGGATAAAAGGAAATAAGGCCCCAAGGGGATTTTTAGGGTGACAGCTCAATCAACAGAGTAAACAATCGTAGAAATATAAAAATACATTTATTTTAACATATTTAAAAGTTCCAGCCCTTGGATTGGACCACAATAGTAAAAAACACACAGAAAACATAAATATAGAGAAAAAGCAATACTTGTACAGAACACAAGGCAGACATAACAGTAGAGAGCCATGCCTATAGTAGCTTCTGAAGTCCCAACATGTCTCAAAATATGTTGTCTATTTTTTCTTCAGGGGAAATTGAGTATTGCAATACATTCTAAAAAGAACCATGGTAGTACATTAATCCAGTATAAACCTCGTATGACATACTATAGTGCATAAGTATACATATACCAATGTGCAATATACAGATGATATATATATGCATGCACACCTGTTATATCATCTGTATGCGTTCCTGATGAAGGGGTACCCTGGAAGGTGGCTGCAAAGTACATGGCGCTTAAGTGTCAGTGTTGGTAGGCTTTCATGGGTGCCATTCTGTAGGTGGTGCATGTGTAGCTGTCCCTTTAAGAGTGTGCACCAGATGGCTTGTGGGCTGCTAAATCAGGAGCAATCTCTATTGCTTTAACTGTGTCAGTATTGAGATAAGCATGGGTGATCAGCTCACCACTTCTGGTACACTAGTCCAGATCACTTGACAGTCTGCGATGAGTAACTCTCGTTCCCGTATGGAGGGAATCTTGGCCCTTGTAGTTTGTGGCTGTATTCCCCTCTGTAGCATTGTGCTCCCCCTGGACTACAATTCCCAGGCTCCATTGTGGCTGCCGAATGTTGCCACTTACAGCTCCGGGGGGGGAGGAAAGCAGGGGATTTCACACACAGCCAGTAGCTGCACCTGCACCTTGTCACAGCACAGTTGGTCTGATCTCTGTGCAGCTGCAGGGGGAGAATAAGGAAAACCTGCCGGCCACTCTAATAGGTAGTAATAGGAGACAGCCGGCTGCTGTACTCACAGCCCAATCTGTCACAGCCAGCAGTACTGCGGGGGGGGGGGGGGTAAGGGGTATCTCACAGCTGCTGCCGTTTTTTTTGCTTGCTTGAAATCACACAGGATTCCTTTAGCTGCCACTATGCTCTCTGGGTTTTTGGTGTGTCCCTGTCCTTTTAAGGAGAAAATGGGCTGTCTCCAGGCATAGCTGACCTTAATTTATCCATTGCCATATATGCTCCAACAGGAAGGCTTCCATGCACTAAAGTTAGGGACCACACTATAAAGAGGGGCCTTGATGAGGAAGTGCAATTTCCACAAATATTTGCAAATACTGTGCAACTAAAACTCCTGTTTTTTATGTAAATTTTTAGACAGTATAATGTATATAACAAACATCAATCAGTGCATATGGTAATAATTAGCAGCGCTAAAGGTAGCTCATATATGTGAATTGTAATCCACCCCAATATATGAGGCGATAGATTCCTGAAATAACACTATATCCAGTTCATTAATGTAATAAACTCCTGTTGTCAATAAATGGTTCTTGGATGTTACATTCCACTGCACCACAATAAAGCTCTATGGCAAGATCCTCTCCCCAGCTCCATATGCCTTGCACTCTCATGCTCGGCATTTGTGCTGTTTGTCTCAGATCAAAGACATCCCATATCGATCAGCCAGTTCAACTCCTGATCATTAGGCACATAGAGGATAAAAGAAATTGCCAAACATCATGTGATACCATTTAAAACCACAATCTTTATTGCACAACCTGGAGCCCCCCTTCAATAATGCACTTAGAGACTGTTCATAGAAAGCAAGCAGTGATTGCAATTATTTATTTTATTTATTTATTTCAGGTACTTATATAGCGCCATCAATTTATGCAGCACTTTACATGTACATTCACATCAATCCCTACCTTCAAGGAGCTTACAATCTAGGGTCCCTAATTCACATTTATACATACTAGGGCCAGTTTAGACAGGAACCAATTAACCTACCAGCATGTCTTTGGATTGTGGGAAGAAACCGGAGTATCCGGAGGAAACCCACGCAGGCACAGGGAGAACATGCAAACTCCAGGCAGATAGAGTCGTGGTTGGGATTCAAACCAGTGACCCTTTTACTGCTAGCAGGCTTCCAGCCATATCTCAGCAACGGAGGACTCCAGAAGGGACATTTCTCTCCTGACCCCTCACAATTGCCCAACGCTAGCTCCCCTCATCTATAGGCACTCAAAACATTGCCGTGCAGCTAGTATCAGGCGCTGTTCATCCAGAGGACTTCTACCTGTGATACGCTGCACAGCACTCATAAACTAAATACACACTCATGTTAATTTGAGGAAGTTAACCCCTGTCAGGGTTGGTGTCCCCATTGCTCAGATATGCCTGAAATCCGCTCCTGCACATCCAATTCACATACATAACTGCACCCCACCTATACTGCTATCAACACTAACCAGTGTATCTAAACAGAAGGGCAGAATGTTCTGCAACATCTCGCTGCTACTGTTGCCAGTAGTATTTATAAATATTGAAACATTTTAAAATGTAATACTTAGAGGAAACAAATATCTCCCTAGTACATTTGTTTCACTTATTCTAATCATACTATAATATAGATCAAAAACACCCCCATATGTAAGTTCATTCTATTATTCAATCACTCTACATTATTCTATAAAATCAATCATTGGTTTTGACAATCATAAAACACTAAAAATCATTGATGAAATAATTTAAGTCAAGTTCGACGTTTAACCCCACAGGCGCCAAACTGTCTATAAGATAAATCCACTCAGTTTCACGCTGTGATAAGTCACATACTTGATTGGAGCCCCTCCAAAGCATGTGCACTCTGTCTATTCCATAAAAACGTAACAATGAAGGGTCCCTATTGTGCTTCTCTCAGAAATGTAATGACAGGCTATGTTTTTTAAAACCCTTCAAAATATTGGCAACATGTTCTGCTATCCTAACCTTCAACAGTCTTTTTGTTCGTCCAATATAAGTTAAACCACAAGGGCACCAAATCAAATATACCACATAGGATGTATTGCAAGTGATGTATTCATTTATTTTGAACGTTCTGCCTTCAGGGTTCGTCAACTCAGTTTGGAACCTACTTCCACCTCTCACCGTTTGGCAGGTCCTTCAATGCCTACAGGGGAAGAAACCTTTGCTGTCTACTTCAAATTTTTGCTGACCCGGGGCATCAAGTATTTTTTTCACCATCCGGTTTCCAAAACTGGGAGCCTCCCTATATATAAATTTGGGATGATCAGGTAACACTGGTCCCAAATCTTTGTCCCTCTGTAGAATATACCAATATTTCTTAAAGATTTCTTCTACTTCTTTATACTGATAAATGGAAATCAGATATAAATCCGAATTTTTGGGTATTCGGCTCATAGTTTTCTCTCAGTAAATAACGGGCATCATCCATTGTGGATCAAGAATATTCCCAAGGGGCAATTCTTGAGAGTGAGACATAACTGTAATAGAATAGAAGATTATGTCTCACAAGCCAATGTCCTTAAAAGTATATTTGACAAAAAGGGCTATGATGGTGGAGCTTTAGATAAAATAATAAATGAAGTGGCAAATATCCCTAGGGAACAGTGTCTGGCCAATAAGGAAAAGGGAATCAGGCGAATATCCATCCATTCGGATTTATATCTGATTTCCACTACCAGTATAAAGAAGTAGAAGAAATCATTAAGAAATATTGGTATATTCTACAGAGGGACAAAGATTTGGGACCAGTGTTACCTGATTGTCCCAAATATCTAATATATATATATATATATATATATATATATATATATATATATATATATATAGGAAGGCTCCCAGTTTTGGGGACCGGGTGGTGAAAAAAATACTTGATGCTCCGGGTAGGCAAAAATTTGAAGTAGACAGGAAAAGTTTCTTCCCCTGTAGGCATTGAAGGACCTGCCAAATGGTGAGAGGTGGAAGTAGGTTCCAAACTGAGTTTACAAACCCTGAAGGGAGAACGTTCAAAATAAAGGAATACATCACTTGCAATACATCCTATGTGGTATATTTGATTTGGTGCCCTTGTGTTTTAACATATATTGGGCGAACTGAAAGACTGTTGAAGGTTAGGATAGCAGAACATGTTGCCAATATTTTGAAGGGTTTTAAAAAACATAGCCTGTCATTATATTCCAGAGAGAAGCACAATAGGGACCCTTCGTTGTTACATTTTTTGTGGAATAGACAGAGTGCATATGCCTTGGAGAAGCTCCAATCAAGTACACGACTTATCACAGCGTGAAACGAAGTGGATTTATCTTATGGACAGTTTGGCGCCTGTGGGGTTAAATGTAGAACTTGACTTAAATTGCTTCATCAATGATTTTTACTGTTTTATGATTGTCAAGACTAGTGATTGATTTTCTAGTATAATGTAGAGTGATTGAATAATAGAATGAAATTATATATTCGGGTGTTTTTAATGTATATTATAGTATGATTAGGATAAGTGATACAAATGTACTAGGGAGATATTTGTTTTCTCTAGTCATTAAATTTTAAAATGTTTCAATATTTATAAATACTACTAGCAAAGTAGCAGCGAGATGTTGCAGAACATACTGCCCTTCTGTTTAGATGCACTGGTTAGTGTTGATTGCAGTATAGGTGTGGTGCAGTTATGTATATGAATTGGATGTGCAGGAGCGGATTTCAGGCATATCTGAGCAAGGGTTAACTCCCTTGAATTAACATGGGTGTGTATTTAGTTTAGGAGTGGGGTGCTGTGCAGCGTATCACAAGTAGAAGTCCTCTGGACAAAATGTGTGTGATACTAGCTGCACGGTTATGTATTGAATGCCTACAGATGAGGGGAGCTAGCGTTGGATGATTGTGAGGGATCGGGTGAGAGACGTCCCTTCTGGAGTCCTCAGTTGCTAAGATATGGCTGGAAGCCCACTAATTGCAGTCACTGCTTGAAGGGGGGGCTTCAGGTTGTGCAATAAAGATTGTGGTTTTAAATGGTATCACACAATGTTCGGCAATTTCTTTTATCCTCTATGTGCCTAATGAGCAGGAGTTCAACTGGCTGATCGATATGGGATGTCTTTGATCTGAGACCAACAGCATGAATGCTGAGCATGAGAGTCCAAGGCATATGGAGCTGGTGAGTGGACATCTATAGGGGAGAGGATTCTGCCATAGAACTTTCATGTGGTGCAGTGGAATTTATTATCCAAGAATCGTTTATTGACAATAAGAGTTTATTACATTAATGAACTGGATATAGTGTTATTTCAGGAATCTATCACCTCGTATATTGGGGTGGATTACAATTCACATATATGAGCTACCTTTAGCGCTGCTAATTATTACAATATGCCCTGATTGATGTTTGTTATTTATCATAGATATAGCAGCTGCATTTTAACATCATTTGTTTATATCTTTAGCGCGAGGTTAAGACCTCTTACACACGGACGTTTTTTTACCGCCGCGTTTTTTTGCAGCTCTCCATGTTATTCAATAGCCCCATAAAAACGCTGACGTTTTTGATCTGTAGATAGCGTCGGCGTTAGTGAGCTGAAAGCAGAACCCACAGCCAGGGCGTTCTGAGGCTGTAGCGTTATGACGTGTTTGATGCTGAGGCGGCAAAACGCTCACTAACGTGCATTAATGCAGAAGCGACGTTAACCGCCGGTGTTTTCAGGTTAAAAATAGCAGAGGAATTTTTTTTAACAAAATGCGACGTAGCACTGGCACTCATTAACGCAGATGCAAACAACAGAAGAAATCGTGTTTTTGACGCAGACTTTTCCCTGACGTCGGGCCCGACGTTACAGCTTATTTATTTAATACGCCCGTGTGTATGGGTCCTAAGAATTAGTGTATTGATGTCTAGTGTATGATCTTTTTTCTGGCTAGCTGGTCAGTGTGCTTGGAAATACATTTTGTTTTGTTTGCTCTGTACAAAGCCCTTCAATGTACACTTCACTCTAAAAGCTAGTTTTTAATTGGGGCAGTTGCAATGTTTGCTTACATCTGTGTGCTGCCCTGCTTACTTCTCTCCATATAATATTTCCTTTGCACCCCTGGTTTCTGCTCTTGCATTTTGCAAGGTGAACATATAGATGTTTTAAGAAGGAAACAAGGAAGTCCCTCTTGGCACTGTTAAGGTTGACAAGTTGGACATTTGAGGTGCTTAATGCGATTCTAGATTTTGTAATGTAATGTCATTGCATGTGCAGGCTGGCCATATATATAGTCACTAATACCAGAGACAGGCCCTACATAATATAAGCATAGGAATCTGATATAGATTTACTGACATTAAAGCTGGAATTAAACACTTATTGGTCCAATACTTTACTGTTGCATACAAAAACACATTTTTTGCGTATCCCATATTGATATTATGCATTTAACAGGCAAAAAAAGGGTTGTAATGAGAAAAACTACACTAAACATTACTCCTAGGCCTGATGTGTGTCTGAGGCCCAACATTTCATGGAAGAACTATAGGATCACCAAAGGCAAAGATTATGCCCAAGTCTTATTTTGTGAAAAAACAAATTGTTTTCTCATGAATGTAAACAATATTCAACAAATGTATTAGCAAATTGTGGTTACTGCTTTTCTCAATGAACACACAGATCCATAAGTGTGTATGTAACCATAGAAACTAGAATTTAATTGCTTATACCATATTTCTTTCATGGTGTTTTTATTTGCAAAGTTTGCATTTTTTAATGTTTTCAAAAAAGACATTTCATTTTGGAAAGGAGTTCTAGCTTCATTGATCTCAGAAGATAGGGTATGTTGGATAAATAATTTAATAATAGTGTGTGGTAAGCAATTTGAAACGTATTACAGGTTCTTTGTCCAAAAAATGCGAGCAATTATTTGTCAAAGTATGCCTTGATTCCTGTACCTATGGCCTCAGATTGCTATTGTATATGTTCATGTAGTCATAGTTGTATTGAAGAGTCAGGGTTTTTCCTTTCTAGGAATCAATATCCTTCCACATGGGTTAATGCACATACAATCTAGCGTTATTGGTCTTTGACTTGAAAGGTGCTTAACCTACTAATTGAATAATAATCTCAGCAATGACCAGTTGGTGTTTTTCTTCAGTGCTAGGTTTTAAGTGAAATCATGTTGTTTTATATAGAAAATGGCTTCTTTAGTGATCTGTGTACATTTAAAGAATGGTAAAATAAAACAGGATTACTGAAGTATTTTCCAGGAAATATGATTCAGTTTGGCAGTTTATATTTTCTCTGCTGCATGTGAAATATCATATCCAGCTCAGCAACATTACACCTACTAAGGCCAGGGCTACTAAACATAATTAAAATACAATTCTACACTTTATCAAAAAGACACACATTGATATGCCTACCTAGTATTGCTGGTCTATTGGATAACATTACATTTTACTGCAATTATTTAAAAATGCTATACACATTATACATTTCCACCATGCCATGACAACTGAACCAAAATATAATAGTTTGTTACGCCTTAGTCGAAAAGCCAGTGTAGCTAGAACCTGGTTGGTTTATCTGCAGTTTTAGCTCACCTTGCTCCCTCTTTTAGAAGGCTGTCAATTCACTACGAAGGTTGCAGAGAAATAGATTACAGAAATGTTTTTAAAGTGAATATTAATTGAGTGTATACCGCGCTAGTGGAAATAGGAAAAAGAAGAGCAGCAACCCCAACCCACAATAAGGCACAACAACAAACGATTTCAAATTGGGCTGCGATGGATACCATGTGCAGTAGGTGTGACCCCACACATAACCATGAGTTGATAATAAATAAAAAAATATCTCATATCATATAGAACCTGTGAGCAAACACAAGCAATGACCCCAAGCTCCCAATAAGCTGGAAGGATGGGAATGTGTAGGGACTCCAAAAAATAGAAATATGTTACTGAATTGGAAAACAGTGCATATAATAAGACAATATACAAATAACACAAATTTGTAGTAACAATGGTAAACCGCATATACTAAATGTCCACTGAGCCCTAAATGTGTTTCAGCAGTAAGATGTGGGTATATCAACTGTCATACATGGAGTGATGAGTTTTCCATACACACAGGTTAACATGTAGAGTTCATAGGTTATTAAAGTCCACAGACATTGAATTGTTGGAGAAGTGAAAACCCCCAGTGCTTCCAAGTAGCTAATATGTGATATGCCACCACCTAATGATGTAACTGCTTACCAGATGTAAGCTCAGTAGCGCATTGGCTGATCACCCGGCTAGGGTCCCACCAGGGTAATGTAGGATTAGTCTTGTCAATTTTCCTAACGCACACCTTTCTGGCAAAGTAAGGCCTGTGTAGAAGTGGGTGCTGCAGTGATCACCAGCTGGATACTGGAAGCATCAAACATGTGTAAGTATTCGCCAGCACACCAAGGATCAGCGTCCAAAGGTTCTTTATTTAAAGAAGGATCACATCACAGAGTGCAACATTTCGGAGCCACGCAGGACCCCTTCGTCAGGCATTTGGACGTTGATCCTTGGTGTGCTGGTGAATACTTAAACAGGGGAATGTAGGAGACTCCTCTCGGGATGGTAGTGTTCAGGCTGATGACCAAGTCCACTCTACCATATTACCACGTCCACCATAAAAACAGAAGCTCCAAATGGTGTAATATTGTTTGGAAAAGGATTTATTTTAAAATATATTGCAGGTACATATCATCAGAAATCATGAGCATAAAAAGGAAGCCGGCCAGCTTGGTGTGTACACAAAAACTAATGGCAGTGACGTCAGCAGTGAAAATATTTTTTAGTTATTTATTATTTTTTGTTTATTATCAACATGTTTTTAAAGCTTACTTACAAATTGCTAAGAATATGCAAGTACATGAATGTTCATAGTCTGGGCACAAGTTTACTTTAAAGTGGTCCAAAACCTTTGCATATAACCAGTGAAATGACTCAGGTGATACACAGAGGTAAAAAAAATCCTATTGTATCTGCATATTGGCAGCCATGTGTCCTGTACAGCCTTCTATAACACACAGAAGAATGAGAATAGTGATTAAAGATACACTATATTACCAAAAGTACCGTGACGCCTGCCTTTACACGCACATGAACGTTATGAACATTAACGGCATCCCAATCTTACTCCATAGGGTTCAATATTGAGTCGGCCCACCCTTCACAGCTATAACAACTTTAATTCTTCTGGGAAGGCTTTCTTCCAGAAACACTTTTGTAAGGTCAGGCACTGATGTTGGAGAGAAGGCCTGGCTCACAGTTTCTGCTCAAATTCATCCCAAAGGTGTTCTATCGGGTTGAGGTTAGGATTCTGTGCAGGCCAGTAATGTTCCTCCACCCCAAACTCACTCATCCATGTCTTTATGGACCTTGCTTTGTGCACTGGTCCAAATCATTTGGTGGAGGGGGGATTATGGTGTGCATTTGTTTTTCAGAGGTTGGGCTTGGCCCCTTAGTTCCAGTGAAGGGAACTCTTAAGGCATCAGCATACCAAGACATTTTGGACAATTTCATGCTCCCGGTCTTCTATTGCCATTAAAGTTCATGTATGTGTAAAGGCAGGCGTCCCAATACTTCTGTTATATAGTGTATTTTACCTGTTCTGTGTGTGCATATTTACACAGATAAAAAAAAAATACCATTAGAATGTATACAAATATGCAATAAGATAAAACCAAGAACTAATTTTGTTTTTCAAACAAATTTTTATATTTGTGTGGGGTCAATTTTAAACTGCTGTGTATATGCACTCAAAAAAAACAAAATATCCAGTGAGCAGCAGTTGTGTGGAGGAAAATGCTTTGTTTATGTCAGAGGAGAATGGGCAGATCCAGATGATAGAAAAGCAACAGTAACTCAAACAACCACTCATTACAGCCAAGGTATGCAGAATACCATCTCTGAATGCACAACACATCGAACCTTGAAGCAGATGGGCTACAGCAGCAGAAGACCACACCGGGTGCCACTCCTGTCAGCGAACAGGAAATTAAGGCTACAATTCTCACAGGCTCACTAAAATTGAACAATAGAAGATTGGAAAAATGTTGCCTGGTCTGATAAGTCTCAATTTCAGCTGCGACATTCAGATGGTAGGGTCAGAATTTGGCGTAAACATGAAAGCATGGATCCATCCTGCCTTGTATTAATGGTTCAGGCTGGTGGTGGTGTAATGTTGTGGGGGATATTTTCTTGGCACACTTTGGGCCGCTTAGTACGAATTCTCTCCTACATTTTCTCTCCTATGTAAAAATAATTTTTTTGCTAGAAAATTACTCAGAAACTCCAAAAAGTATATATATATATATATATATATTTTTAGCAGAGACCCTAGGTAATAAAATGGTGGTCGCTGCAACTTTTTATCTCGCACAGAATTTGCGCAGTAATTTTTCAAATGTGTTTTTTTTTTTTTTAAAAAAAACCAAAACGGTTTCATGCATTAAAAAAAAATAAAACAGTAAAGTCATCCCAATTTCTTTTGCATAATGTGAAAGATGATGTTACGCAGAGTAAATAGATACCTAACATGTCGCGCTTTGAGGTTGCGCACACTCGCAGAATGGGGACAAACGTCGGTACTTAAAAATCCCTATAAGTGACACTTTCAACATTTTTACAGGTTACCTGTTTAGAGCTACAGAGGAGGTCTAGCACTAGAATTATTGTTCTCGCTCTAACGTTCATGGCGATACCTCACATGTGGTCTAAACGTTGTTTACATATGTGGGTGCGACCTATGTCTGCGTTTGCTTCTGCGCGCGAGCATGCGGGGGCAGGGGTGCTTTAAAAAAAAAATGTATTGTTTATTTTACTTTTATTTTTCTATTTTGACACTTTCTTTTTACGATCACTTTTATTCCTATTACAAGGAATGTAAACATTCTTTGTAATAGGAATAGTGTGTGACAGGTCCTCTTTACAGCGAGATCTGGGGTAAATAAGTCCCCAGATCTCGCCTCTAGGCTGGGAAGCATGGAATAAAAAAAAAAAAAATAAAAAAAAAAAAAAAAAGATCCTGGCTTCCCAGCCGAAGCGACAGCATTTTTCAAATGCAGAGGCCGGACGTGACAGAAAGATCATAGAGACGTCCGGGGGTCATCTGACCCACCAGATTCTCTATGGTAAATTCTGGCATGGACCGATTGCTTCTCCCTCTCACCGATCGTACGGGCAAGGCGGGAGAAGCACCAGAGGGGCGGCATCCCCTGCCGCTGACTGTAAGAATGATCAAGTGGCTGAACAGTCGCTATGATTGTTCTTACGGTGCAGGGAATTTCTGGCTCTAAAAGAAGATATCTAAATAATGCCTGTAGCTGCAGGCATCATTCAGATATCCCCACTCAAAGTCTGCAATGTCATATGACGTTGGGCGGGTGGGAAGTGATTAAACACCACAACCTACCTGAATATTGTTGCTGACCATGTCCATCCCTTTATGACTATAGTGTACCTATCTTCTGGTGGCTCCTTCCAGCAGGATAATGTACCATGTCACAAAGCTCAAATCACCTCACCACTGGTTTCTTGAACATGACAATGAGGTCAATGTACTCCAATGGCCTCCACAGTCACCAGATCTCAATCCAATAAAGCACCTTTGGGATGTGGTGGAACAGGAGATTCACATCATGGATGTGCAGTCGACAAATCTGCAGGAACTGTGTGATGCTATCATGTCAATATGGACAAAATCTCTGAGGAATGCTTCCAACACCTCATGGAATCTATGGCACAAAGAATTAAGGCAGTTCTGAAGGCAAAAGGGGATCCAACCTGGCATTAGCAAGGTGTACCTAATAAAGTGGCTGTGAGTGTGTGTGTGTGTATACATATATTTATATATATATATATATATATATGTACTTATACACACAGTATCTCACAAAAGTGAATACACCCCTCACATTTTTGTAAATATTTTATTATATCCTTTCATGTGACAACACTGAAGAAATGACACTTTGCTATAATGTAAAGTAGTGAGTGTACAGCTTGTATAACAGTGTAAATTTGCTGTCCCCTCAAAATAACTCAACACACAGCCATTAATGTCTAAACTGCTGGCAACAAAGGTGAGTACACTCCTAAGTGAAAATGTCCAAATTGAGCCCAAAGTGTCAATATTTTGTGTGGCCACCAATATTTTCCAACACTGCCTTAACCCTCTTGGGCATGGAGTTCACCAAAGCTTTGCAGGTTGCCACTGGAGTCCTCTACCACTCCTCCATGATGACATCACGCCACCAATATTTTCCAGCACTGCTTTAACCCTCCTGGGCATGCAGTTCACCAGAGCTTCACAGGCTACCACTGGAGTCCTCTTCCACTCCTCCATAATGACATTATGGAGCTAGTGGATGTTAGAGACCTTGCACTCCTCCACCTTCCGTTTGAGGATGCCCCGCAGATGCTCAATAGGGTTTAGGTCTGGAGACATGCTTGGCCAGTCCATCACCTTTACCCTCAGCTTCTTTAGCAAGGCAGTGGACATCTTGGAGGTTTGTTTGGGGTTGTTATGTTGGAATACTGTCCTGCGGCCCAGTCTTCGAAGGGAGGGGATCATGCTCTGCTTCAGTATGTCACAGTACATGTTGGCATTCATGGTTCCCTCAATGAACTGTAGCTCCCCAGTGCCGGCAGCACTCATGCAGCCCCTGAGCATGACACTCCCACCACCATGCTTGCCTGTAGGCAAGACACACTTGTCTTTGTATTCATCACCTGGTTGCCGCCACACGCTTGACACCATCTGAACTAAATAAGTTTATCTTGGTCTCATCAGGCCACAGGACATGGTTCCAGCAATCCATGTCCTTAGTCTGCTTGTCTTCAAACTGTTTGCAGGCTTTCTTGTGCATCATCTTTAAAAGAGGCTTCATTCTGGGACAACAGTCATGCAGACCAATTTGATACAGTGTGCGGTGCATGGTCTGAGCACTGACAGGCTGATCCCCCACCCCTTAAATCTCTGCAGCAATGCTGGCAGCACTCATAGTCTTTTTCCCAAAGACAACCTCTGGATATGACGCTGAGCACATGTACTCAACTTCTTTGGTCGACCATGGCCAGGCCTGTTCTGAGTGGAACCTGTCCTGTTAAACCGCTGTATGGTCTTGGCCACCATGCTGCAGCTCAGTTTCAGGGTCTTGGCAATCTTCTTATAGCCTAGGCCATCTTTATGTAGAGCAACAATTTTTTTTTTCAGATTATCTTGCCATGAGGTGCCATGTTGAACTTCCAGTGACCAGTATGAGTGATACTGTGTGAGAGTGATAACACCAAATTTAACCACTTAACCACTTGCCGACCGCCATCTGACGGCGGCAAAGTGGCTCGTTCCCGCAAAACGCCGTCATACGACGGCGGCTGCGGGAACGAGTTTAGTGAGCGCGCGCGCCGCCGGAGGCGCGCCCGCACGCTCATAGGTCTCCAACAGAAACCCTTTTTCTGATACTCACGACGGTCGTAACGACGTCTCTAAATTCCCCACCCC
>BLSH010081776.1:295338-306458 GCA_018402905.1 Glandirana rugosa
TATAGTCGCAAGAGCACTGAAAAATAAGTTTCTTTGGTATGTGGCATGTATACAATGGGCCTGGTCTATCAGAATTTACACCTAAGCTTCTGTAGATATGATTCCATGTTATTTTGTGAATTTGTGAAAACGATATCACTGCAATAAAAAAAGCACAAAAAGTATTTATATTGTACATATTCATATAAATCACTAATGAGGAGGGAGGTTTTCAATTGTTGCCTGTTCTGAATCAGGTCATTTCTTGTAGTGATTGGGGGCATCTGCAAAAGCAAACTTTAGTCTGTAGGCTTCAGCCAGGAGAACGCTGATATCTTCATTCCCCCAGTGTGCGGTTGGCAAATTCTGCAACAGGATCAATAATCCCTGGAATACAAATGAAGAATGCATATTAAAAACCTTCCATATGTACAGGTAGTGCCTTGATAGATGGGCATAGCTAGCATGTGTGTTGATATATGCCTAATTTTTTGTTCGTATATAAACCCAAACATGCCAATGCTCTAAAATTGGATAAACCTTCAACAGCATCCTAAGCAAAAAAAACCGACTGCAGTGTAATGATCTTTTATTGAATTTACAACATTATAGCCAAATAGATTATCCTGAAAACTCCAAGAAATAATTTGTTCATAAGAAAGTGAAATTTGTCATAGCAAAGATCTAAAAATATTCCATCATATTTCTGTATGTATAAAATATATTTGCTTTGCAATAAAAAAAAAAGACATATAAAAGAAGCCCTGTCTAAAAAATAAATAAATAAATGAATAATAATATTTGAACATCTTAATAATATTCCCTTTACATAAGAGAATCTATAATAAATATTAAATATTATCCACTTGTAACGATATGAATGCAGGAATAGACTTGTGGGAGTAAATATGTGATACATCAACCCTCAAACTATAACAATTAATCTCCTCTATGTGTGTATGTATTTCATTTTACAATATGTCATCAGCCAGAGCTACAGCCTTGGAAAGTCATTTATTGCTAGTCATATCCTAGCCAGTTTTGCCCATTCAGATGCATATATTTTGTTAAGCCAACATCTTTGTAAATGATTACCATGCAGTGGTAAGGAAAATGAGCATCACTCGCATAGAGACATCCTTTTCATTTCTCTGGTGTCACTTTCGGTAGAAATAACCAACACTGAACAAGTAAGAAAATCAGGACTTCTGATCTGTAATTCTTTTTCTGGGTCAGTGACATAAGCACTTGAAGCCAATCATCATAACAGGCAAGTAGCATAGGACACTAGGTTAGAGAACACATTTTAAATCAATAAATTATATAGCATTGATTCTTTCGGCTGCAGCACATATTGGGGAACAATTCACGATAAACTAGTTACCGGTTTCATTTCCACAATTCCCCTTGGTAATAAAAATGCACACACACTGTGAGACTTATTTGGGTGGAAACTAAATAAGTCACCAGTATGTCTTTTTGAATTGCGGGAGGAAACTGGAGAGCAAGCAAGCTCCACACAGATCTTGGTGGCAACAGAACCAAGGTCAAAGAGCTGCAAGACAGTAGTGCTAATCAGGTAACAAAATTATATTTCTTTTACACCTCATCCAAAAGTGATATTTTAGTTTTACTGTATGTGGAGTCTAGTGATGAGTAACCCCACGGCATATTATCTTGAGGACCCCCGTAGAAAGATCCATATTTCCTGGCTACGTTTTCATCAACTTGGAATCTTGATTGTTCTCACCAATCTTTGGCATTCCTACTGTTTTTTTTTTTATGTCATTAAGATGATATTTAACCAGACATCATAGCAGTTGGATTGCTTTTACAGGGAGCAAGAGGGGAGGGGACGTTCCACCCCAGCTGCCCGACAGCGCCTCTCCGGGTGATCACCGGGTTACCACAGAGCTGGATGGTGCCCAGTCATCTCTATGAACCTGGGAGGCTGGAAGCGATGTCACATGACCTCCCTACCGGCTCTGGCAGATATAAACACTGCCGGTTTTTCCCCTGGGAAGCAGAGATCAATGTTTTTTTTAACTCATGCTTTCAAGGGTAGAGGAGATATATGGGGTCTTATTGACCCCAAATGTCTCCATAAGGAGGACCTGTCATGCCTTATTCATATTACAAGGGATATTTACATTTCTTGTAATAGGAATAAAAGTCATCAAAAGAAAAAAAAATAAAGGGACAGTTTAAAAATAAAATAAATAATAATATATATATATTTTTAAAAGTGCCCCCGTCCTCTTGTGCTGCATGCAGAAGAGAACACATATGTAGGTCGCGCCCGCATATGTAAACACTGCAAACGTTATAGCAAGAGCGTTAATTCTAGGGCTAGACCTCTAAACTGGTAACCTGTAAACATTTTTAAAGTGTCAGCTATGGAGATTTTTAAGTAGCCATAATTTAGAGTCATTCCACAAGTGTGTGCAATTTTAAAGCGTGACTTGTTAGGTGTCTATTTACTCAGCTAACATCATCTTTTATATTTTACCAACAAAATTGGGTTATATATTGTTTTCTTGAATTACAATTAATTAAAGTGTATTTTTACCCAAAAAAATGTGTTTGAAAAATTGCTGTGCACATACTGTGTGACATAAAAATTTAAACAACCGCCATTTTATTCTCTAGGGTCTCTGCAAAAAAAAAAAAAAAAAAAGATATAAACTGTTTGGGGGTTTTTAGTAATTTTCTGGCAAAAAAAACAATAATGATTTTTACATGTAGGAGAGAAATGTCAAAATTGGCCCGATGGGGAAGTGCCGCAACAGGCACGGCAGTACCCTTTTGTTGTCAGTGTGCTAATGCCTAGCTTTGTTTTGGCAATATTCATTTTTAAAAATGAGTTTATTTTCTATACAATCTATAGACAAAAGATATAACAGAATTATTATTATTATTATTTTTTAGTCCTGTGAATGGTAGAATACAAGGTCCAGCAGCTTTTTCGGCTGTCGGCTAGTAGTTTTTAGTAAACTACCCTGGCACTGTGAGCACCGTGGTAGTTCATTCATTCTTCCTGTCAGCTTGTATCAGCTTCCTGTATGAGGTACGAGCAAGCCGATACACTGACAGATCTGCAGGAGACCTGCAATGTTTTACAGGCTCCTGTAACAAAGAAGAATAAATGCATATTTTTTTTACCTTCAACAAAATGTGCATGTAATATTTTTTTTAAGTAAACGTATCCTTGAAGTTATCTTTAACCACTTCAGCCCCGGAAGGATTTACCCCCTTCCTGATCAGAGCCCTTTTTGCTATTCAGCACTGCGTCGCTTTAACTGACAATTGCGCGGCCGTGCTACATTGTACCCAAACAAAATTGGTGTCCTTTTCCCCCAAAAATAGAGTTTTCTTTTGGTTGTATTTGATTACCTCTGTGTCACTTCTGATCACTGTCATAAACAAAAAAAAGAGCGAAAATTTTGAAAAAAAAACAATATTTTTTACTTCTTGCTATAATACATGTCCAAAAAAAAAATGTATTTATCAGTTTAGGCCGAAATGTATTGTTCTGCATATTTGTGGTAAAATAAAACGCAATATGCGTATATTGATGGGTTTGCGCAAAAGTTGCCGCGTTTGCAAACCATGAGAATTCATTTATGGAGTTTTCATTATTTTTTTTCTACTACTGCGATTTTATTGGGACTACGATATTGCAGTGGACATGTTGGACATTTTTGGGACCATTGACATTTATACAGCAATCAGATCTAAAAATAGCCACTGATTACTGTATAAATGTCACTGGCAGGGAAGGGGTTAACCTGTAGGGGCGATCTAGGGGTTAACTGTGTTACCTATGTGTGTTCTAACTGTATGGGGGCTGGGCTGGCAGGGGCATGATAGATCTAACTGATTCCGATCACAGGGATCAGTAGATCGGTGTCATGCCACCTGTCAGAATGGGGAACAGCCGTGTTTACAATGATAAGCTTAAATATTTACAGTAAAAAAATGTGAAACCAATCATTAGGAACAGTCCGACATTCAGGCCATGTGTACAGCTGTCCTTCCGACAAAAGCCAGTCTAGGGAGCGGCTTTTGTCGAAGGGACATGCTGGAAAACCAACATCCTGATTAGTGTGTTTTGGCAGGGGGTGGCACAGCAGGAGCGATCGCTGCAATAACATTGCTTAGTTAGTACAGCAATCTCTCTTTATTTTTTTTGTTCACCCCACTAGGTTGAAGGAAAAAAAAAATAATAATGTGCGTATGAGGCTTAAGTGACAGCAGGCACAGGTAACTTGTATCAACAAGGGAGCCCATCATGCATATAATATTACAGTCCTGTCTGAAAATCTGCAAAACAGTGTTTTAGGTCTTTTTACATTTTTATTTATTTAACCACTTCAGCCCCAGAAGGATTTCCCACTGTAGGACCAGAGCATTTTTTGCGATTCGGCTCTGCATCGCTTTAACTGACAATTGCGCGCTCGTGCGATGTTGTACCCAAACATAATTTGCGTCCTTTTTTTCCCGCAAATAGAGCTTTCTTTTGGTGGTATTTGGTCACCGCTGCGTCATTTATGATTGCCACTATAAACAAAGAAAGAGCGACAATTTTGAAAAAAAAAACATATGTCTTACTTTTTGCTAAAATACAAATCCAAAAAAAAATATAAAAAAAAAACGTATTCATCGGTTTTGGCCAATTTATATTCTTCCTCATATTTTTGGTAAAAAAAATCGCAATCGGCGATTATTGATTGGTTTGCGCAAAAGTTGCCGTGTTTACGGATGATGAGAATTAATTTCTGTGGTTTTCATTTATTTATTTTTTTTACTAGTAATGGCGGTGATATGTAATTTTTAGCGGGACTGCGATATTGCGGTGGACATGGCGGACCATTTTGACACTTTTTTGGCACCATTGGCATTTATACAGCGATCGGTGCTATAAAAATGCACTGATTACTGTGTAAATGCCATTGGCAGTGAAGGGGTTAACCTGCAGGAGGCAGGGAAGGGGGTTAACTGTGTTCCCTAGGCGTGTTCTAACTGTGAGGGGGCTGGGCTACCTTGGGCATAAGAGATCTAACTGATCCCAGTGACAGGGATCAGTAGATCTCTTATGTCCCCACTGACAGAGCTGGGAACCGCCGTCATTATATCGCGCTCGCCGGCAGAAATCGAGTCCGCCCGAGCCGTGGGCACATTCCTGCAGAGTGTGACGCCCCCTAGTTGCACGTCCACGAATCACCGCCTATTTTATTCGCGGAATAGAGCCACACTGCCGCAGTAAAAAGGCGCCACGCGGTCGGCAAGTGGTTAATGAAAAATATACTGTATTTTTTTTTTTTTGTATTTACTGTACATCTCTTCGGTCTGTTCTTACAGTGAATATTTTGTTCCCTAACCATATAATAGCTGGTTATTTATATTTACCACTGAATATAGATATTCAAAAACAAAATGGTCTTTTTTTAAACTTTACATAATAATTCGATGATACACCACACTTTGTTTGAGGTTTTTATCTGATTAACCGAAACAATAATGAAAATAATCGTTAGTTGCAGCCCTGGTAGCAATGATTGTATCCATTATTTGTTCATGACACGTTTCCTTTAAAATAGAATTGTCACCAGAGAGGCAGCCTAAATCACCTTCTGCTGTAAAATTTTTTACATACACTTTTTTTTTTTTTTTAAACCAAAAAATTTGCACTTGCTTAAAAACTGTAATTTTGACGAGACTAGAAATAAATGAATAATGAAAAAAAAACTCCAAAACACGAATGTGAGCTGGCAGACATGGCAGGACATAAAAACATCTGTAACTTGCTTGAGGCTGTTATACTTGTAGCTTTATTTTGAACTGTAGGCATGATTAATTTACAATGATGTCTGTGTTACAGTGATCAGATGTCGCATTCTATTCACTTTTTGCTTACACTTGTCTGTGAACTAGAAAATTCAACAGGCTATGAGCAGAAAAGCAATGGCATTATATAACTACATTATTGTCTCACACTAGTCTGCAAGTAGTTCCTGCAGCCACAGCAACAGTGATAGCAATACTTATAAAGCCAAAATTTACTATACAAGCTAAGCATACTTTGGAAGGGTCATGTTTGCATGGGTGTGTTGCTACGGCTATTAATAAAATAATATAGAGTTAGATTTTTAAGACCATGTGCTTTCAGGTAAGCCAGGCTTCCCTTCCCCCTCCATTGATATGTAAAGGAAGTTAGTGGGAGGGGTTTGGGGTCTTTAGAAAGGGACATTTTGTTTGGAAAAGTTGTGTTTGGAAGGATGATGAGGCAAGACATGTGTTGGAAGCTGGAGAACAAGGGAGCCATTCTGAGTCAGACTGAGCAAGGAGCCATGAAGGACATTACATCTTAAACCCTAAGTTGAGTAACAGTTTAGTTTACCTAATGCGAACATATTGTACATGCTTATATTTTGCTAGAAAGGATAATTGGCATTGTGCATGTTTTAGACATAGTTTTTTAAGCTATGAGTTCTGTTGTATTGTGTATCTTACAGTTGTATGTGCAGATTTTCTGTTTAGTAAAGCAATGATACACTACTGAAGTCTAAGCTTCCTCGGTTTTATCGCAAGTAACCTTACTAGATAGACGGAACTAGAACATTTGGGGCTCGTGCAAGAATTTGTGCTAAAATTCAACTGAAGCAGACTTGTTTTCTGCGGTCTGTTTTGTTGCTTCTGCTGAAGAAAATGCTGTGTACACTGTTTAGGAAGAGTAAGGCTGCAAAGGTTTCTGGTGTCCAGGAGGACTTAAAGGCGTGCACCCTTCCTACCTGGGCCAGAGACAGTCAGTGGATGTCTGTTGCAGAGGAGCTGGCTAGATATACTTCTCCTTTGAACAGAGCTTGGGAGGATGGCTTTTCTGATCTTTCCTCAGATTTTAGTCTCAAAAGTTTTGGGTTCAGTAAGACCACAGTTTGTTTTAGAGTTGACATGGGGCAACAACTCTCTCCATGCTCCTGTGTGTCAGTTCTGGGCCAATTACCAATACTATCACGCCAGAGTCAGATGAAAGCAAATCTGTTGCTTTGCCTCCCTGCATGGGCAAAGCATATTTTTTATGCTTTAAGGCCCATGTGAGTCCTGTGCACCTCCATACTGTCTGCATCTCAAAATAACAGCTGGCTATGGGGATAAGATGGTTCGTGTCTATGGTACAGACAGACACTGCCAGCTGACCTTTGCTTTAGATTTTATGGGCATAAATAATTCTGAATTTCTCAATGAACCACATGCCACGCTAGGAAAATGATGACTAAAGCAAATACAAACTAGTGATAAAGTACAATACAAACTGGTTATAAATAAATCGGTGATAAATACATTAATACAATTTCATGTAAAGTAATATGAAAGTCCAACACCATATGAAGAATCCAAGCTGTATCATAAAAGGTGTGTCATAGCTCCACATATTGAAGAAAAAAACACACCACGCGCCCTTGCACCTAGTAAGGGTGTCAACTTACAAGAGGATGTGAGACTCTCTGTCAAAGAGAAGTCAAAACATGCTTATGTGGGTAAACTCTCATTGCTGGAATCAAGAGTCTTCCCTCGGAACACCTCATGCAGGTTCTCCATCATTGATGGTCCCCAGAAATGAAGAAAAGACAGAGCACCAGGCTCGCATAGTATACAATCCTTTGAGGATGCTTTATTCCAATAAAAAGAAATTAGAAAAAATGTAGGTAATCGGCCTCAGCCAGAACTCTAAACCTCACAACGCAATATGGCAACACGTGGGATGTGGTGGCATCACAGCTTCCGGTTCCGCCCTATGCATGTTTCGTCATAAATGAAATCATTGGTGGCCTGATGTGGTGTGTTTTTCTTCAATAAGTGGAGCTATGACACACAGAGATCTTTTATTAATTAATCACCAGTTTGTATTTTACTTCATCACTAGTTTGTATTTGTTGTATTCATCAATTTCCTAGCGTGGCATGTGGTTTATTGATTTGATTTTGATGTACAGTTGTGCTCATAAGTTTACATACCCTGGCAGAATTTGTGATTTCTTGGCCATTTTTCAGAGAATATGAATGAGAACACAAAAACATTTCTTTCACTCATGGTTAGGGTTTGGCTGAAGCCATTTATTATCAATCAACTGTGTTTACTCTTTTTAAATTATAATTACAACTGAAACTACCCAAATGACCCTCATCAAAAGTTTACATACCCTGGTGATTTTGGCCTGATAACATGCACACAAATTGACACAAAGAGGGTTGAATGGCAATTAAAGGTAACCATCCTCACCTGTGATCCGTTTGCTTGTAATTAGTGTGTGTGTGTATAAAAGGTCAATGAGTTTCTGGACTCCTGACAGACCCTTACATCTTTCATTCAGTGCTGCACTGACGTTTTTGGATTCTGAGTCATGGGGAAAGCAAAAGAATTGTCAAAGGATCTGCGGGAAAAGGTAGTTGAACTGTATAAAACAGGAAAGGGATATAAAAATCCAAGGAATTTAGAATGCCAATCAGCAATGTTCAAACTCTAAGTGGAAAATGAGAGATTCTGTTGAAACCAACAGTTAGGTAGACCAACTAAAATTTCAGCCACAGCTGCCAGGAAAATTGTTCGGGATGCTTAGAAAAACCCAACAAAAATTACAGAACTCTCTGAAAACATGTGGTGTGGCTGTTTCAAGATGTACAATAAGGAGGCACTTGAAGAAAGATGGGCTGTATGGTTGAGTCGCCAGAAGAAAGCCATTACTACGCAAATGCCACAAAGTATCCGGCTTACAATACACCAAACAGCACAGAGACAAGCCTCAAACCTTCTGGCACAAGGTCATTTGGAGTGATGAGACCAAAATTGAGCTTTTTGGCCACAACCATAAACACTACATTTGGACAAATCATGGCAAGATGAATGTAGCATGTTATCAAAAAATACTGGAGGAACATTTGCATTCATTAGCCAGGAAGCTGCGCATGGGATGGGACATACTTGGACATTCCAACATGACAATGATATAAAAACACAAGTCCAAGTCGACCTGTCATTGGCTATAGCAGAATAAAGTGAAGGTTCTGAATCTCAGTCTCCTGACCTCAATATCATGGAGCCACTCTGGGGAGATCTCAAACGTGCAGTTCATGCAAGACAGCCCAAGAATTTCCAGTAACTGGAGGCTTTTTGCCAAGAGGAATGGGCAGTTTTACCATCTGAAATGATAAAGAGCCTCATACACAAATAGCACAAAAGACTTCAAGCTGTCATTGATGTTAAAGGGGGCAATACATGGTATTAAGAACTGGGGTATGTAAACTTTTGATCGGGGTAATTTGGTAGTTTCTATTGTCATTATGATTTAAAAAGAGTTAACACAGTTGATTGATAATAAATGGCTTTAGCCAAACACTAACCATGAGTGAAAGAAATGGCTTTGTGTTCTCATTCATATTTTCTGAAAAATGGCCAAGAAATTATAAATTCTGCCAGGGTATGTAAACTTATGAGCACAACTGTATATTATCCTATACATAGCCTATCCTTTACAGATATTTGCGGCAGCTCGTTTATGTTGATTGGCTTTTGTGGTATCACCTTTATTTGTAATTCTGAATTGCTACGGTTCCCCAAAAGCTGCCAAAGTATCTGTTCTTACCCCGTCTTCTACAAGCAGAAATCATGCATCACAACAAAAACACTACTAACCATTAGTTGAACTGTGCCAGCACATCAAACTGTCAAAGAAGATCTACCATTAGCTAAAAAGTAACACCAAGCTCTCACAGCTTAACCCCTGTAGATGTGCCCTCCTCCTTAACATTATAAATAGCAACATTACTAGAGCATCTATGAATTAAATATATTTCATAATACATAGCATTATTTTTTAAAAGGGAAAATTGTCAAATGTCATAATAATATTCTTTAAATGTAAAATGTTGTAACACCCATCTACCAAAGATATTAACTTTATGCAGGAAGCTGTTAGGGCTTTAATTTAAAGTATAAATCGGTGGTGTGGTTGAATGATTTCTAAGATGTATGCTTACTTTGCTAAAACCTAAAAAGAAATAACTTTTCTCCTTTTCAGAGTTTCTTTTTCAATTCATTTTGCTTTATATTACTATGACCTCTATAGTTCTAGGGTTGAATGCAGTGCTCCAGCATTATGGTAACTTACTGACTAAGCTACACACTCAATTTCAAAATCTAATTTAGGGATCCAAGTTCAGTAGATAAAGGGTGAATGAAACTGTCCAGACCCCTGTCTTATAAAATGTTAAAGAGATGAAAATTCTATTTGTTTGACCTCCACAGATAGTAAGGCTGTAGCCTGAAAATAAAATCCGCTAAGTACATTTAGGTCTGCTATTACAGCCACCACAATTATAGACAGGACTAAAGACAAAGAAATCTCTTTGGCAGGACCTACTAACCTTAGTAAAGCAACAATAAGATTGAAATGTTAGCATTCTCTGGACTCCACATACTTGTGATTCAAAAACAGTAACAGTAGAGTGATTCTTGTGTGCTCTGATCATTGAGCCATCTGATGATGTTAACAGTTTTACTCATCTCTGCATGCCTTAGAAGGCTCACAAATCTAGAATATATACTACCAAATGCTTCCCTCCATAATTGAAGCCCCCCCCCGGTTTACTGGTTTAGAAAAAAGTGAAACCTATGGTCATATGAATTTTCCATATTTACAGAATAAGAATATGTGAAAAAATGCAAGTGTGTTTAACCACTTCAGCCCCGGAAGGATTTCCAGCTTTAGGACCGGAGCCCTTTTTGCGATTCGGCGCTGCATCGCTTTAACTGAAAATTGCGCGGTCGTGCGACGTTGTAGTGTGAACGTAAAAAAGTGTATAAGAATAAGACATTTATACCTTTTAAGTATACTGGTATCCAAAGTGAAAAAAGATTTGGTCATTTGGCCCCCCCCCGAAGTTAATACCTCCCTTCGTAAACCATCATATATAAGATCTAAACACTCGGAAGATTCCGTACGTCTCTACTCATTTTGACAATTGTAGTAGTCTACCGAGTTACTAGTCTCGTGTGTTCTTAGTGAGATGACAATGACAAAAACTTAGTGTTCATACACCTCAGGTCTCTTACGATTGTAAAGTTAGAATAACAACGAAATGATT
>BLSH010081776.1:324314-337994 GCA_018402905.1 Glandirana rugosa
ACTTACAAGCACAGAACGGCTCTTAGAAGCAGCACAGCTCTGTTTAATGTGAAACTAAACTACCTTATTCATCCCTTATGTGTTCTGGCTACAGTCTCCGTGTCCTGGCTACAATCCCTGTGTCCTGGCATTAATACTGTGTCTTGGCATTAATATCCCTTGGTCCTGGCATTAACCACTTACCAACCGGAAAGTTTTGCAGCTTTAGGACCAGAGCACTTTTTGCGATTCGGCGCTGCGTCACTTTAACTGACAATTGCGTGGTCGTGCGACGTTGCACCCAAACAAAATTTGCGTCCTTTTTTCCCCACAAATAGAGCTTTCTTTTGGTAGTATTTGATCACCTCTGCGTCATTTCTGATCGCCGCCATAAACAAAAGAAGAGCGATCATTTTGCAAAAAAACTCAAATTTCTTACTTTTTGCTAAAATTCAAATCCAAAAAAAAATATAAAAAAACATTTTTTTTCACAGTTTTTGGCCGATTTATATTCTTCCTCATATTTGTGATAAAAAAAAATCGCAATCGGCGTTTATTGATTGGTTTGCGCAAAAGTGGCCGCGTTTACGGATGATGAGAATTAATTTCTGGGGTTTTTATTTTTTTTTATTTTTTACTAGTAATGGCGGCGATCTGTGATTTTTATCGGTACTGCAATATTGCAGCGGACATGTCGGACATTTTTGACACGTTTTTGGGACCAATGACATTTATTCAGTGATCAGAAATTTAAATGTCCACTGATTACTGTATAAATGTTATTGGCAGTCAAGGGGTTAACCTGGGGGGGGAGAGCTAGGGGTTAACTGTGTTCCCTGGGTGTGTTCTTACTGTGGGGGGGTTGGGCTAACATGGGCATGAGAGATCCAACTGATCCCAGTGACAGGGATCAGTAGATCTCTCATGCCCCTACTAACAGTGCGGGGAACCGCCGTGTTTACATTGGCGGTTCCCCGTTCTTTCCCCGTGGCCGCTCATCGCGGCTCGCCGGTGGACATCGGGTCCGCCCGAGCCGCGGGCACACTCCTCAGGAGTGCGGCGGGCGTGCGCCCCCTAGCGGCTGATCGCATATCGCCGCCTTTTTACGGCGATTCGCGCTCAGCATCCCGACTGACGCCGTGAAAACACGGCGCGCGGTCGGGAAGTGGTTAAAGGGAGTATTTTTCATGAGCACAGATTTAGAATGATTGCAGTTCTTTTCTTGAGTACTTTTTTACTTTTACAATTTTACATTTTTCATTTGTATTAAATATAATAATTAGTAAACAAGCCACTAGAGTGATTTATTTTGCTTCGATCATCTTTTTTTTCCTTTTTCTTAAAGGTGATATACAGTATCTCACCCCTCACATTTTTGTAAATATTTTATTATATCTTTTCATGTGACAACACTGAAGAAATGATACTTTGCTACAAGGTGAAGTAGTGGGTGTGTAGTGGGTGTGCGTACAGCTTGTATAACAGTGTAAATTTGCTGTCCCCTCAAAATAACTCAACACAGCCATTAACCACTTCAGCCCCGGAAGGATTTCACACTTTAGGACCAGAGCACTTTTTGCGATTCGGCACTGCGTCGCTTTAACTGACAACTGCGCAGTCGTGCAACGTTGTACCCCAACTAAATTTGCATCCTTTTTTTCCCACAAATAGAGCTTTATTTTGGTGGTATTTGATCACCTCTGCGTCATTTCTGATCGCCGCTATAAACAAAAGAAGAGCGATAATTTTGCAAAAAAAAAAAAACAAATTTCTTACGTTTTGCTAAAATATAAATCCCAAAAAAAAATATATAAAAAAACATTTTTTCCCATCGGTTTTGGCCGATTTATATTCTTCCTCATATTTTTGGTAAAAAAATCCGCAATCGGCGTTTATTGATTGGTTTGTGCAAAAGTTGCCGCATTTACGGATGATGAGAATTCATTTCTGGGGTTTTTATTTACTAGAAATGTCGGCGATCGGCGATTTTTAGCAGTACTGCGATATTGCAGCGGACATGTCGGACCATTTTGACACTTTTTTGGGACCATTGGCATTTATACAGCGATCAGTGCTATAAAAATGCACTGATTACTGTGTAAATGCCATTGGCAGTGAAGGGGTTAACCTAAGGGTTAACTGTGTTCCCTGGGTGTGTTGTGTGTGGGGGCTGCCCTGGCTGGGGAAAGGGGATGATCACGGCTTCCTTATACAGGAAGCCTGTGATCATCGCCCTTCCCCCTCTATGAGAACGGAGATCCGTGTTTACTTACACGGACCTCCATTCTTTCACTGCGGGGGGGGGGGCATCGCGGGTAGCCGGCGGAGATTGAGTCCGCCGCACCCGCTCCCTGGCCCCCCGAACACAGTGAACGCACCTCCGGTGGCGCGTGCGCACTCACAGTGAGTGATATCGCAGCTGCCGTCAGGTGACTGCGGTTTGCGATATCGTGCCACTTTGCCGCCGTCAGATGCCGGTCAGCAAGTGGTTAATGTCTAAACCGCTGGCAACAAAAGGGAGCACACTCCTAAGTGAAAATGTCCAAATTGGGCCCAAAGTGTCAATATTTTGTATGGCCACCATTGTTTTCCAGCACTGCCTTAACCCACTTGGGCATGGAGTTCACCAGAGCTTCACAGGTTGCCACTGGAGTCCTCTTCCACTTCTCCATGATAACATCATGGAGTTGGTGGATGTTAGAGACCTTGCACTCCTCCACCTTCTGTGTGAGGTTGTCCCACAGATGCTCAATAGGGTTTAGGTCTGGAGACATGCTTGGCCAGTAGATCACCATTAACCTCGGCTTCTTTAGCAAGGCAGAGGTTGTCTTGGAGGTGTGTTTGGGGTTGTTATGTTGGAATACTGCCCCGCAGACCAGTCTCCAAGGTGGGGGGTCATGCTCTGCTTCAGTATGTCACAGTACATGTTGGCATTCATGGCTCCCTCAATGAACTGTAGCTCCCCAGTGCCGGTAGCACTCATGCAGCCCCAGACCATGACACTGCCACCACCATGCTTGACTGTAGGCAAGACACACTTATCTTTGTACTCCTCACCTGGTTGCCACCACACACGCTTGACACCATCTGAACCAAATAAGTTTATCTTGGTCCCATCAGACCACAGGACATGGTTCCAGTAATCCATGTCCTTAGTCTGCTTGTCTTCAGCAAACTGTTTGCGGGCTTTCTTGTGCATCATCTTTAGAAGAGGCTTCCTTCTGGGATGACAGCCATGCAGACCAATTTGATGCAGTGAGCACTGACAGGGTGACCCCTCATCCTTTCAACCTTTGCAGCAATGCTGGCAGGACTCATACGTCTATTTCCTAAAGACAACCTCTGGATATGACGCTGGGCATATGCACTCAACTTCTTTGGCCGACCATGGCGAGGCCTGTTCTGAGTGGAACCTGTCCTGTTAAACCGCTGTATGGTCTTGGCCAACATGCTGCAGCTCGGTTTCAAGATCTTTGCAAACTTTATGTAGAACAACATTTTTTTTTCAGATCTTCAGAGAGTTCTTTGCCATGAGGTGCCATGTTGAACTTCCAGTGACCAAGTATGAGAGAGTGAGAGCGATAACACCAAATTTAACACACCTGCTCCCCATTCACACCTAAGACCTTGTAACACTAAGGAGTCACATGGCAACGGGGAGGGAAAATTGCTAATTGGGCCCATTTTGGAAACGTTCACATAAGGGTGTACATTTGTTGCCAGCGGTTTAGACATTAATGGCTGTGTTGAGTTATTTTGAGGGGGCAGAAGATTTACATTGTTATACAAGTTGTACACTCACTACTACATTGTAGCAAAGTATCATTTCTTCAGTGTTGTCACATGAAAAGATATAATAAAATATTTACAAAAATGTGAGGGGTGTACTCATTTTTGCGAGATACTGTATATAGTAGACTGGTACATTTTTTTTTTTGTTAGTTATTACTAATCAGGACTTAAAAATATTGATTTTTTTATAGTCAAGTAATTATTTAATATTGCATTTGAACATTGATATTTACATACACCTAAAGCCTTGCACACACACTTCGATTTTTGGATGACCGAAAGTCCGTTTTTGTTGCATGCTAGTCTCATGTCGAAAGGGGTTGTGAAGAGGTTACTAACCATACGAAAAGTCTTGTAGGACCAAATTCAACGCCAGAAGTAACGTAATGTGTTGAATAGTTTTGTATGTTTTTTTTTGTTTCTGAGTATGCGTAGTCTTGCTCTTATGATTTTTTTCTGACGAGAACTGTACTAGTGAAACGAAAATTGGACGTTTAGTTTTATTTAGTTCATTTAGTACGACAAAAATGTTATAGTCTGCACATCTGGATTTTTCCGTCCATAAAGTCAGAATCGACTGTCGAAAGGACCATACTAACGGTAAGATTTTCGGACGATTGGTCGTCGAACAAAAATTACCGTACCAATTTTGCATTGTGTGTATGGGCCTTAAATGACTTACCACAATTACTCATTCCGCATTAGATGCCTAAGAAGTTTCAATCAGACAAAGCAATGTCTTAAGGAAAGCCATCTGTGCTGTCATATTTCTTTAGCTAATCCAAACTGTTCCATAAGGTATTAAATAGTGAAAGATTATACACATATGGTTAAAAAAAAAAACACTTTAGGGTGCATTTACACAGGGGTGACCCAACTTCAGGGTGACTATGCTATGCACTTTCAGCGCGGCTTAAGGCGACTGACAATGCGACTTCGTGCCAGGAGACTTTGCCTGTGGCCAATCAGAGCAGGGAGAGAGGGGTTGCCCTGGATAAATTCTTTCACTATAGAGATGCTTCCATTTAGATGGAGGACCCGACTTGGAGGCGACTTCTATTCAATTCTATAGGCACAAGTCAGACAGAAGTCGCAAAGAAGTCGTGCAGGAACCTTTTCTAAAGTTGTTCTGACTTCAGTTGTGTACATTAAGATGACTCCCATTCATTTCAATTAGATTTCAAATGTCAAGCGACTTGGGGTGACTTGAGGTGACTCAAGTCGGAGCGCAAGTCGCCCTTGTGTGAATGGGCACTTAAAACATACTGACTTAAAACCCAACTCGGTTTGGACACTCCCTTCTTAATTGGAGCACACCAGCAACCTTAACAAAAACCTAGGGACCAGGTCCCTGGATCTTTTGCAAATTACATCAAATCATGGGGCCAAACAGTGGGGTCCAAGTGCACACCGAGGGTAATGGGTTCAGAAACCGCTAAATAGTCATTGGAGCAGGTAATCATCAATTGAAGCCTCAGAAAAAAAAATGTAATGGTTAAAAAAAAAATAGCTTTCCTGAGCAGAACAGGTCTATTACCCAAGGATACTAACCAAAAAAAAAAAACTGGAAATGGGTGGGTTAATATGTGCACTCTGGGGGCTGCCATAGCAAGTTTTGTCTGTATCCAATCACATAACTCACGGTCAAAGTATACAAGCCCTGTGTCCTGTAGTGTATGATTAAAATAAAAATGTTCTTAAAACATTACTTACTCTTTTACAAGTAAATAATTCAAAAGATTTTACATTCCTCAGTTGTATAGGACTTCAGTGGGGTTTCCTAAACTAGATCAAATTCTATAACTAGAATGTGGTTTAACACATTAAAACAAAACATCAACCTTAAAAATACTAAATAACAGATTACCACACACAACTCCTGCCAATCAACTTCAGAATGAACAATGCCAATCTATGTCAGCTTTTTTCTGCAGTTCACTATTATATTACTAAGTTAAAGATGATGTCTGGGATGTCTTACTGCTCTTAATGATGCCACTTCAACAGTCATAAGAACAAGAGCTCTTGTGGTCTAAGCAAGATATATGTAGTGATCTTTAGAGATCTCTGACAGCTCTGGCATCTATGTAGAGATCTTTTACTTACATTCGGATATATACAGCTAGCTCTAGCCTTCTAAAAGACAAGTCCAAATCCTATGAAATCTGTCCAGACAGCTTACCATCAAAAACCTATTAATTACTAAAACATCCTTCCTCACTTGATTGCCATCATGACTCATTACATTGCTAAATGTGAAGACACAAACTAATTTGTGCAGATGTGATTGGAAAGAGTATTAGGCCAATTAACCTGAATCTCCCTTGTTTGCATGTACATCTTAACGGCTATTGTTTTATCTCTTCTGTATGCAGTTATGAGAGAGGAGAATGAATAATTGTGAATAAATGAGACTCTTATCTATGCCATTAGTGAGCTTTGTGCCTCAGAATACAAATTTGTACATACCGGGAACTGTTCTGACATCTGATGCTGGGGAGATATTGATTAGAAACAATATCACCCCCTCTGTGGATTAAAGGAATTGCTATTAAAAAGATGAATAGTGGTTTTGTACAAGCTGAAATAAAAATGAGTATAGATAATAAGTATTTACATAATAACCTCTTTGTATTTTCTTTTCCACAGTATAGCCTAAAATGTATTCCTTCTATGCGCAAAAGAGATGTTAATGCTGTCTAACATAAAAAGGTAAATGTTATCATTTATTCCCACTCAACATAAACACTAATTACTAGGTGTACAAGCTTTTTCAAGCTGGCCAAAGGCTTAAGATGGTACTTGCATAGCTGTAATGATAGAACCATGGTACGCTTAGCCCCCTTAATCCTCTCTGATGAGGAAGCACATATAAATATAGTATGTGTGTACACTATATTATCAAAAGTATTGGGCGCCTGCCTTTACACGCACATGAACTTTAATGGCATCCCAATCTTAGTCCGTAGGGTTCAATATTGAGTTGGCCCATCCTTTGCAGCTATAACAGCTTCAACTCTTCTGGGAAGGCTTACCACAAGGTTTAGGAGTGTGTCTATGGGAATGTTTGCCATTCTTCCAGAAGTGCATTTGTGATGTGGACCTGAAGGCCTGGCTAGCAGTCTCCGGTCTAATTTCCTTGCAAAGGTTTTCTATCGGGTTCAGGTTAGTCAAGTTCTTCCACCCCAAACTCACTCATCCATGTCTTTATGGACTTTGCTTTGTCCACTGGTCCAAATCATTTGGTGGAGGGGGGATTATGGTGGGGGGTTATTTTTCAGGGGTTGGGCCAGGCCCCTTAGTTCCAGTGGAGGAAACTGTTAAGGCGTTAGCATACCAAGACCTTTTGAACAATTTTATGCTCCCAACTGTGTGGGAACAGTTTGGGGATGGCCCCTTTCTGTCCCAACATGACACCAATGCACAAAGCAAGGGCCATGAAGACATTGATGAGCGAGTGTGGGGTGGAGGAACTTGACTGGCCTGTACAGAGTCCTGACCTCAACCCGATAGAACACCTTTGGGATGAATTAGAGAGGAGACTGCGAGCCAAGCCTTCTCATCCAACATCAGTGCCTGACCTCACAAATGCACTTCTGGAAGAATGGTCAAACATTCCCATAGACACACTCCTAAACCTTGTGGACAGCCTTCCCAGAAGAGTTGAAGTTGTTATAGCTGCAAAGGGTGGGCCAACTCAATACTGAAACCTACAGACTAAGGCCGCGATGTAGTGTTTATACATATATATATATATATATATATATATATATATATATACACACACACACACACACACACAGGATATATATATTTTCAATGAATAGAACATTCTTGTGATGTAGGTTAAGCGTTTGTTTGATAAAGGTCTGTTTGTGTGTCTGCAGAAAGACTGCACATCAATTCTTATTGTCAGCAACCATTTAATGACCGCATTTGCCAACATGTCTGGCAGTTTCCTCATTGATTTGTATCTTATAATTATAGCACATGGTAGAATTGCAGGTGGCGTGCTTCAATATCAGGCCAAATGTTCAATATCACTCAGCAAAAGCAGAATTTATGATCACTGTTACTTAAAAAGAGAAATTAAACCAATTGCATTTTTACTTAATTATCCTATAAACATACTCTTTTTACTGTACAGTTGGACAATATCATAAGATATCTCTTATGACAGTGAAATAACAAAAATGTCCAACTAGTTTAACCTACAGTTTTAATTATTATGCTTTCATCAGATTTCCTTATACTAACACTTACTTAGTCATCTTGAACAGCTTGAATCACACAAGCAATAGACTAATTGTGCCAAGGTGCCATAGCACTAAAATACAGGACTGTTTTGTTTACTAGATTGCTGATTTGCTGCTAGCCTAGAATTAACAGTTACAGATGTATGCAAAAGTTTAGGAACCCCTGAAAATTTCCATGATTGTCATTTATAAATATTTGGGTGTCTGGATCAGCAATTTCATTTTGACCTATCAAATAACTGAAGGACACAGTAATATTTCAGTAGTGAAATGAGGTTTATTGGTTTAACAGAAAGTGCGCAATATGCATCAAAACGAAATTAGACAAGTGCATAAATTTGGGCACCCCAACAGAAAAATCACATCAATATTTAGTAGAGCCTCTTTTAGCAGAAATAACAGCCTCTAGACGCTTCCTATAGCCTGTAATGAGTGTCTGGATTCTGGATGAATGTATTTTGGACCATTCCTCCTTACAAAACATCTCCAGTTCAGTTAGGTTTGTTGGTTGCCAAGCATGGACAGCCCGCTTGAAATTACCCCACAGATGTTCAATGATATTCAGGTCTGGGGACTGGGATGGCCATTCAAGAACATTGCACTTGTTCCTCTGCATAAATGCCCGAGTAGATTTTGAGCAGTGTTTTGGGTTGTTGTCTTATTGAAATATCCAGCCCCGGCGTAACTTCAACTTTGTGACCGATTCCTCAACATTATTCTCAAGAATCTGCTGATATTGAGTGGAATCCATGCGACCCTCAACTTTAACCAGATTCCCAGTACCGGCACTGGCCACACAGCCCCACAGCATGATGGAACCTCCTCCAAATTTTACTGTGGGTAGCAAGTGTTTTTCTTGGAACGCTATGTTCTTTTGCCACCATGCATAACGCCCCTTGTTAAGACCAAATAACTCAATCTTTGTTTCATCAGTCCACAGCACCTTATTCCAAAATTAAGCTGGCTTGTCCAAATGTGTGTTTGCATACCTCAAGTGACTCCATTTGTGGCGTGTGTGCAGAAAAGGCTTTTTTCGCATCACTCTCCCATACAGCTTCTCCATGTGCAAAGTGTGCTGAATTGTTGAACGATGCACAGTGACACCATCTGCAGCAAGTTGATGTTGTAGGTCTTTGGAGGTGGTCTGTGGGCTGTTTTTGACCGTTCTCACCATCCTTCGCCTTTGCCTCTCCAATATTTTATGTGGCCTGCCACTTCTGGCCTTAACAAGAACTGTGCCTGTGGTCTTCCATTTCCTCACTATGTTCCTCACAGTGGACACTGACAGCTTATATCTCTGCGATAACTTTTTGTAGCCTTCCCCTAAACCATAATGTAGAACAATCTTTGTTTTCAGGTCATTTGAGAGTTGTTTTGAGGCCCCCATATTGTCACTCTTCAGAGGAGAGTCAAAGAGTACAACAACTTTCAATTGGCCACCTTAAATACCTTTTCTCATGATTGGATGCACCTGTCTATGAAGTTCAAGGCTTAATGAGCTCACCAAACCAACTGTGTATTCCAATTAATCAGTGCTAAGTAGTTACAGGTATTCAAATCAACAAAATGACAAGGGTGCCCAAATGTATGCACCTGTCTAATTTCGTTTTGATATTGCACATTTTCTGTTAATCCAATAAACCTCATTTCACTACTGAAATATTACTGTGTCTTTCAGTTATTTGATAGGTCAAAATGAAATTGCTGATCCCAACACCCAAATATTTATAAATAAAAATCATGGAAATTGTCAGGGGTTCCTAAACTTTTGCATACAACTGTATTCTTAGTTAGTTGGGACTGGTGACAGAAAAACGTCTTTTGTAAAGTATGCCATTCTGCCCATATACCCTCTACCCCTCTACTGCAAGACCTATTTATCAGATGGATGGTCTGCTACACTGAATCTGCCACTGGGAAGAACCAAAAGGTTCAACCCTCATACCATCACACCGCCAATGCAGGCTGCACTACCTTACCAGCTTACTGTAACAGCAATTCCTTTCTTCGAGAGAATAAAAAAAAATAAAAGACTTTTAGGCCTCATACACACGGGCGTATTAAAAAAACGAGCTGTAACGTCGGGACCGACATCAGGAAAAAATAGGCGTTTTGCATTGGTGCTAATGCGCGTTATTGAGCGTCAGCGCTATGACTCATTTTGTTTGAAAAGGCATCCCTCTGCTAATTTTGGACCAGAAAACACCGGTGCTAAAAACGCCAGTGAACATCGCTACAGTGTTAGTGTGCGTTATTGAGCATTTTGCTGGCTTAGCGTCAAAAACGATCTAGCGCTGCAGCTTCAGAACGCGCGGGCCGTGGGTTCTGCTTTAAGCTCACAAACGCTGATGCTATCTACAGCTCAAAAACATCAGCATTTGTATGGGGGCCATTGAATAACATGGAGAGCTGCAAAAAATCTCAAAAACGCGGCTGTAAAAAACGTCTGTGTGTATGGGGCCTTATTGTAAAGTCAAATGATAGCAAATTTCACATAAAGTATTTATCAAGCCCACATTGATTTCCCACTGATTTAGCAATACATGTAAATGTACCATGGTTTGAGTACAAAACATCTAACAACTACTTTCAAAGTTTATAACTTTATTCAAACAAAGATAATCTGTTCATTATGACAATCAGTGAAATTACAATACTGTATAACTGATCTACTTGTATGTACCTATATAGGTCTTCCAAAAAAAAAAAATAACATACAGTATATCTGATACCCTGTGGCTCAGCATATACAGCAGTGGTGGTCAACGTAAAAAACAGAGGTCCTCATGTACAGCCCCTGACACTTCCAGAGGGCTGCAAGATAGCAGCATGTTGTCATACATTGAAGTGCATGGCGTTAAAACAGATCACTGATTGGCTGTAAAGTACCTCATTGCCTAAAAATTTCAATCCTGCTGTGTTGCAATGTACACTAAATAGAAAGTGTAAGTAAATGAAGTCCCATCAGCGGGGTCAGTGGCAGTAACAGTTACTCCTAACATTGGTCTTCTGCAAGGATGTCAGTGGATGCAATAAAACAAAACATGCATTGATGTCAGTGACCACAATAATAACAATGGGCATTGGTGTCAATGACCGAAATAATAAAGCCAGCATTGGTGCCAGAGACCGCAATAATAAACATAGCATTGGTGGTAAATGGCAGTGCTATTTAAACCTCCCTTCACTGGTAATCAGTGACAATGCTGTTAATCACCGCCCTCCCTTTATTCCTTACTGCATTGGTAATCAGTTTAAAACACACACATTTGTGGTCAGCGGCAGTGCTAATTAACCTCTTCCTCCATGGACTGGTGAAAGGATTATCAGGTGAAAATAAAAAGCCATATCCAAGGACTGGTAAGCTGCAGTATATTACATTTGTGTTCCTGGGTTTACATATGATAGATTAAAAATGGATTATCTTATTTTTCTCAGCGCTAAACACTTATGTATAATGACAATTTATTTAAAAAAAGAAAAACCTTTGCTGTGTAAATAGTAAGTAAATCTGATGATAATGGGAGGAAAAATAACATTTTTAGTTTGCATTTTTCCCCCTAGGAAGTGCATCGACAAAGATATATTTAAATAAATCTGGCATCATTTACTGACAGACTATCTGCATGAGGCACTAGCTACAGAAGAAAAACAACTATCTTTGCTAATTAGCATAAACATCTTGATAAATACTGACCGTCTGATCTACGCTGTTGCAGAGGTGCTTGGAAAGAAAAATTACATCCTTCCTATTTCCAAAGCACATTTGTACTCATCTAGTTTGCACATCCCTACTGAGCACTTAAGCAACCGTCTAGTAAGGAAGAAATACATGTTTAACGGATTTTGTTCCTGAACAAAATATTATTCCCCAAATCAACCAGCGGCAAGTCTCAATACTCAGGTCTACTGAGTCATGAATAACCATGTAATTAATTTATTTATGACAGCTGTGGTACATAAAATATTCAAATTGTATTTATTTTTGTCAGATTATCATGACTTCTAATTTTTATTCTCAGCATTGAAAGATAACTCCACTTGGGTAGTACATTGCATTCACATCAGAGTAAACGTGATCAACAGTTTTTCAACACTTGAACAAGCTCTTGAAGTATCTATTGTGCTTTATGGAAAATTTGCTTGCTGGGAATTGATCTGAGAAAATGTGTTTCTAGGTGAACGTTTTATGCACAATAACTCACCAGTGGCAACAAGGAAAATGCAAGAATTTTTTTGAAAGTTCTAAAATTCATATGAAATTAGATTTTAAGCCTGGTAAAGAATATCACAGTATTTAACAGCTTCAATACCGGGCACTTTTACTCCATTCCTGCCAAGGCTAATTTTCATCTTTCAGCACTGTCACACTTTGAATGACAATTGAGCGGTCATGCAACACTGTACCCAAAAGAAATTTGTATATTTTTTTCCCACACACTTTTGGTTGTATTTAATCACTGTTGGGTTTCTTATTTTTTGCTACAAAAACTAAAAAAAAAGACCAAAAAATTTGAAAAAAACAACAACATTTTTTTCCCTTAGTTTCTGTCAAACTTTGTAAATAAGTAATTTTTCTCCTTCACTGATGTGCGCTAAAGAGGCTGCACTGATTAGTGCATTGATGAGACGGCACTGATGAGGAGGTAGTTATATGCAGCACTGATATACAGTACTGATAAGCAGCACTGATGAGCACTGATAGGCAGCACTTATGAGCAGGCGCTGACTGGTATTTATGATGGGCAATGATTGGCACAAAGTGGCATCACTGATGGGCACAGATTGGCATTGCAGATGGGCACTGACAGGCATCACTGCTGGGCACTGTTGGGGCTGCACAGATAATCAGGGCACTGATGGTCAGTGCTCTCTTTATCTGTACAGGTCTCCCCTGTGGGGAGATGCCACATACCGGCTCTCCTCTCCTCGCACTCTGTCAGTGTGAGGCGAGGAGAGCCAATAAATGGCACTTCCGTGTTTACATGTGATCGGCTGTGATTGGACACAGCCGATCACATGGGTAAAGAGCCGCGACATCGGCTCTGTACCGAGATCAGAGTTGGGCCGTGTCACCTCACGGGGACACGGCACACCCATGATCGCCATGCAGGGCACAAGCATGGTGAGACTGGGGTTACGTCATAAGCCATTGTCACAGAATCATTGAATTGAAAAAAAATCCCCCCCTTGCGTCAGTATTTTGTTGAACCGCCTTTTGCTTTAATTACAGCCTTTAGTCTGTTGGAATATTTCTCAACTAACTTTGCACATCTAGACTTTGCAATATTTGCCCACTCTTCTTTGCAGAACTGCTCAAGTTCAGTTATATTTGATGGTGACCATTTGTAGACTGCAGTCTTCAAGCCATCCACAGAATTTCAATGGGGTTTAAGTCTGGGCTCTGACTAGAATATACAAGGACATTCACCCTTTTCTCTTTCAACCACTGTGTGGTCATTGTTGCTGTGTGCTTTGGGTCATGTCATGTTGGAAGGTAAACCACCTTCCCACTGACAACTCTCTAGTAGAGGGCAGCAGATTTTCCTCAAGAATGTGATGGCATTTTGCCCCATTCATTTTTCCTTCTATCCTGTGCTCTAGTCTTGGCTGCAGAGAAAAACATCCATAACAAGACGTTTCTTCTCACCCG
>BLSH010081776.1:339054-357135 GCA_018402905.1 Glandirana rugosa
ACTCACAGGTCGTAGTCTAGGTTCCGTCACGGCGTACTGGAAAAAACAGACATCGATCAAAGTAGAAAGGTCACAGTCCATATATATGTACTTTAACTAAATGTGTATTTATCTGTTTGTGTGGAGTTCCCTTTTAAAAACTAAAATACATTTTCAGGCTTTTAATACACATTTATATACTAAAGCAATACAAGGAAATGTGTTCTGCTTCTGTGTTTTCACTTTAAGATCTTTATTTAATATAACAGGTAAGCGTTCTATTGTCTAAAAGTTTCTTGTAAGAAAATTGCTCATGAAAAGATCATCCTTATTTATCTTATTTTTAACCTTTAGCAACACTCTATGACCTTTTCGTCAATGGATCAAAAAACAGAGAACACAACCTGATACACTGGAAAGATGAAACTAGCTACAGACAAAAAAGGTCATGCGGCACTGCCTTGGATCTGATGCTGGACACTCATTCTAAATAGGATAAAAGTCAATCTTTGCTGCCATGTTATCAAACCCAATAAGATCAGGATGAAGTGACTGTTCAACATCTTCTTTTAGATCAGCCATAGAAATCCACGGTTTAAACTGGGGATTTGAACTGGTTATATCCTGCGTATCTAGTAATCTGCAATTTGACTTTTTTACTCACCCTAATGCCAAACAAACCCTGATCTTATAAGTGCAGGTGGGGATCTTCTAAGCTGTGATCTTGAGGCATCAGTAAAAGCGGCTTCTCAAAGTTTATTGCTTTGACAGCTTGTTATTAGTTTGAATATCTTGTCAAGTTGTGGAAGAATCCACTGCTAAAAATAGAGAGACATTGATAGCTCAATAGGACACAACTGCCAGCTTCTGAAATTGGTCAACAACTTGGGCTGACAGCTCTCAACAAAGTGAAAAATGGAAGGTGACACTTTGACAGAGCAATCTTCTGTTAATCTTCTGATAACATAGGGAGGTATATTGCTTGTGTAATTAATTTCATATTTTTGAGAAGGTGAAATTCCATGGAGAAATGTACCTTTATGTCCTGAAAATAAAAGCTTATGACACATTGATGGTCTTTGCTGTTCATATTTCTTTTATCACACGCTGGGGCGTATATTTTATGATCACTACATGACCCACTTAAGGCAGCAATTAAATCCCTCATACATTTTTCTTACAATTTTTACTTCATAAATACAGAATTGGCCAGTCGTTTAGCACTGAAATAGGATTCCGGTCTCTGCAGTGCTTTTATTTGAAGCAGTGAACATGAAACATGAGATGGTGGTGAGAATAAACTGTGCTTGTCGTGCCTTTAGAGAATTTTGCTAGTTTTCTCGGCTTTGTCTAAAATATATTTTGCCGACATTAAGAAAATAATTATCATATTGCTATTGTGTCTAGTGACAAACATCTTTTTTTCTTTAAACGCACAGGTTATTGAAATAAAGAATTATAAAATGTAATGTGAAAAGTACATTAATACCTTATAACCAAATCAGGAATAATATTTAATTGCACTCACTGCTCAGAATTGCTGAAAAGTATGGCTGGTTGCTACAGCATAATTCACCTTCACAGATCATCATTGTACCAAGAATTAAATTAAATGGATCAGTCTACCCTAAAGTTATAATGTAGTTATAGTAGGGTTGCCACATCATCCCTTTAATCCAGGACACATATGAATTAAACAGGTTCTGAGGCTAATTTAATGCAGATAAGGCACTGAGTGAGTTTAATTACCAACTTAATCAGCCACAGAACCTGTGTAATTAATATGTGTCCTGGATTAAAGGGATGATGTGGCAACCCTAAGTTATAGGTGTCTTGAGGCAAGTCATCCTCTATTAAAGTGGTTGTAAATGCAGAAGGTTTTTTAATCTTAATTATTCTATGCATTAAGATAAAAAGCCTTCTGTGTGCAGCACCACTCCCCCCTCTCTATCCAGCAATGTTGCACAAGACACTCGGCTGGCCAGGTCTTCCCTCCTCCTGCTGAGACTGCAGTGCGGCACCATGGGCTCCCACTGCTGTCAATCAAAGTCAGACAAGAGAAAGGCGGTGGGGCTGGACCACAGCTCTGTGTCTGAATGGACACATGGAGCTGTGACTCAGCTCGGGTGCCCCCATAGCAAGCTGCTTGCTGTGGGGGCACTCAATAGGAGGGAGGGGTCTGGAGAGCCGAAGAGGAACCTGAGAAGAGGAGGATCCAGGCTGCTCTGTGCAAATCCACTGCACAGAGCAGGTAAGTATAACATGTTTGTTATTTTTACTTAAAAAACCCCCAAGACTTTAGTATCACTTTAACTATTATTGTTCTTATTAAAGTGAAGCTCCAGTCTCCTTCAGAAAAAATGAAAAGTGAGCAGCTACTAATACTGTAGCTGCTGACTTTTAATATTAGGACACTTACATGTCCATGAATCAGCGGTGTCTTCACACAAGCTGATTTTTCAATCGGCTCTTGGGTGCTGCCATCGGCATCTCAGCTAAGGAAAACCAGCGGAGAAGCCTTGCGGCTTTACAGGCAGTTCCTTACTGCACATGCATGTAGCACGCACAGCACTCTGTAAATGGCCCAGCAGTGGGAGAAGGTGACCTAACTTCCACCTAAGTTTGCAGCGGCAAGCTCAGCCAGAAGTGAGAGCAAGTACACAACAAAACCAGGTACCCATTCCCGCCCCCCCCCCCCCCCGAAAAGTGCCAAATGTGGCAGCGGAAGGGGGGAGGAGACAAACAAGTGCAGCTTCCCCTTTTGGGTGGAGCTCCGCTTTAACACATATCATTCAGCTAGGGCGATTGCTTAAAACCAGTATAAGCTGAAAATAATCAGCACAAGGCTAAAATATTATGATTGACATCAGAAATAACAGATACATTATGCTGTAACCCACTGTTAATCGTTTCCTTGACTATTTTTGGTGTTATTGTTTTGGTCCAGATGCTACTGAAATGCGGCTCATGGTAAGTATTGGGGAAATAATTTCAAAAATATTTTTTTTTCAGGGTCAGCATTAGTAGGGAGGTTACGGGTTTAGTTGATGCATGGTTTAGGATTAGGTAATTAAGTTCAATGGCTGGTTTACCCCAAAAATACAGCACCTGGGGCATGAACAGACAGTCATCAGACCCTAGCACTACCACATGCAACTTAGTGTGACTGCTGGTGACTTTGCATTAGCAGGGGAGGGGATTCAAGTGGTAGGGGAGCATCAAAGGATACTTAGGATAAGGAGGGTGGCCTGTTTGATTTTTTTTTTCTGGCAGGTACACTTAATGGGTTTGTTTGTTGGCTTGGTAGAGCGGTAAATATAAAGTGCTACTATGTAGGTTGTTTTAAAGCAGGGATCCTCAAACTACGGCCCTCCAGCTGTTGCGGAACTACACATCCCATGAGGCATTGTAAAACTCTGACATTCACAGACATGACTAGGCATTATGGGAATTGTAGATCCTGAACAACTGGAGGACCGTAGTTTGAGGATCCCTGTTTTAAAGGTTACATTTGGAGGGAAGAAAAAGTTTTAAGGTGACTGGTAATAATGACAGTTGATACTTGGGGGCATGGGTGTGTGTGTTCTTAGTTTCACATTTGTTTTCAAGCACTAAAAGCTCCATAATGGGCTAGAAATAAACATATCCCTTTTTGCCCACCCCCATGGTGATACCACTCGACCTTTTGTATTATCTATAAAAATAAAATTAAATAAAATCAAACTAAAGTCTCCCAATAAGTACAGTTCTGTACATCCATTATAATCTATAACAAACTTTTACTTGAAGGTGCCTTTAAATACCCATTTCTCTTGCTTTCTGCTCTCCCACTTCAGTGTTCTTTGTTGGCACTGATGAGTAACAGTAAAACCTCTCACCACATGTATCCCTACACAGAATACAAAGCAAGAGGGGGGGGGGGGGGTGTCTAACCAGGACTGTTAGCGAAGTTGATAGCAAAGTCTAACTGTAGTGCCTGTTGGAATGTCATTGTTATTTTAAATATCAGTATAACAGTTTCCAAAAGAGGAAGGAAAACTATAAAACATTTCTGTGACTTCAGGTGGGCTTTAAAAACCTAAAGGGATAGACCCGAAAACCATAAAGCATATTTATGGCCAAATGTTTATTTCTTAGGCTAGAGTAGGAAAAAAAAAAAGGTTTACATGTCATCTGGGACCCTACAATTTACAAGCGCACTTGTCCTAGTGACTTTATCACTGAGACAAAAATTGGTGAAATTTTACAGTTGTCACCGAAAAAGAATAGGGAAATCTTCCAATGGGGTCACCTGTTTAATGACAACTGTATAAGGGAGGAAGTCTCACTTTCTACATATCTAACGGGGAAATCTTCAAAATGAGACACAGACAGCAAAAATAAACTAACATACATGTTAAATGTTTGCTACGCAGTCGAAAACTAGAGGAAAAGTTTTGGATGTACATTTCCTTTAAGGAAAATGATCTTACTACCAGAATTCACAAACACTATCTTTTCAGCATCTATCAACAACTATCACTTTTTGGTGGACCAACGCCTAAAAAAATGTGCGACAGCCATTAATTCATAACAAAGCACAACAGGATATACAAACTAAAGTAACTGCTGGTAATCAACGGTTTCTTGCTCTGGCAACCTTAAATTGATGTTCATTGCTTTAAGGTCAAATTTTCTAACACATGTGGGAATGCAGAAGAAGTCAGATATATGATCACATAAAAAAAAAAAAAAATTGTATAGCTTGAAAAATTTGCAATTCAATCTTTTAGTTGAAAATCAAATCTATGTGATTACATTGCAAAAGATAAATGGTTAGGTTGGAAGACTTAATTCAGCCTAAGAAACCTTCCAAATGGGGTGGGCTCTGCAAGGAGTCTAGTTGCTCAGTGGGGGGTTCTGTCTGCTGATCCCTGCTGAGTAGGAGGGTGGCTGGTTGGTGCAGCATATGCAGAGCAGACACAGCCCACTCTCCTCTATGGGTGGTCCGATATAAACAGACAGCTTGTTGGTTTACACCTGACTGTCATCCAATACGATCTGCTAGAGGGAAGGGCCTCGAATTGTCTGTTTTTAGCAGATCGGATTGGACTGGATGACAGCAGGTGTAAATCTCCACACGTCTGTTTACACCTACCGCTCCATATAAGACAATGGAGGGTCCGATCGTGCCCGCCTGAAACCCAACAGGCAGAACCGATTGGTCCGCTTCTGTGAAAGAGGCCTAATATGATGTCATCCAAATGTATTGCAACTGTTTTTTTAATCATATAGATGTAAGATGATGCTCAAGCCAAACCGGTGATTTAGAAATGTTTGTGGTGATATGTTGTCTCAGTCATCTCCCCCTGACTTTTTTGTTTTGCCCACCAGGTCTTGTTCACAGAGGTCACATACCATCAGAAACATTTCTAGAGTACCGGGTCGGCTTGAGTGGCATCTTATATGTAGAGGAAAGATAGAGGAAAATGAAGGGCCCGATTCAGTCCGCCTGAAAAACCAACAGGCGGACCCGATTGATCCGCTTGTGTGAAAGGGCCCTAATATGATGTAATCAAAATGTATTGCAACTGTGTTATTGATCTTATAGATGTAAGATGTCGCTCAAGCCAATCCGGTGCTCTAGAAATGTTTGTGGTGATATGTGGCCAGCGCCCCCTGACTTTTTTTGCCTTGCCCACCAGGGTTTGTTCACAGAGGCCACATACCATCACAAACATTTCTAGAGCACCGGGTCTGCTTGAGTGGCATCTTATTTCTATATGTCTCACACTTATGGATCAGTGGATAGATGCATGCTCCCACATCCTAACACCGGCGTGGGAAACATTTGTACTTCGGCTTTGAGCGGCGCTCCAAGCCCTAAACAACCACAGCGTGGTTTTGATCTTCTTTATGGTGGTCAGCAGGTCTGCACAATCAGAACTTTTGTGTGTGTGTGTGATAATCATCATCTTACAACGTTTTATGTGTTATCTCTCCTAATAAAAACAGTAATTATTGCACGTTGATATGGTCCTGTTGTATTAAATATAGTACAAACCATACAAAATAGGGTCACAAATAAAGAATGTGTGGTATCATTTAACAATTTTCAACTCATTCAAGCACTATTTCATTTGAGTTTATGCCTTTTCTATGACTGGACTTATTTAACCTCACATAGAGAGAGATTTGTATACAATTTAAACTAAATACCGTAGATTTACCTACATGATTCCTAAATGTCACCCAGTTCTGTTTAACAGGCATGCTTGAAAACCAGCATCCAATTGGCCTCCCATTAACACTGGCAGCCAATGGCTGCGAGTGCTGACCGGTGTGTTCTGGCGGGGGGGGGGGGGTCAGTTCCCCTGTCAGAACGCAATAGCTCAGCTGGGAACTCGTCCACTGGGTTAATAAAAAAAAAAATGAATAGTGTGTACCAAGTTTAAGAATATAACCTACTTAGAGAAATGGTTTGTTTCATCCATTATCTGAGCTGCACATTCACATTGTTTATGATGAACTTTACAACATTAAGTACAAGACATACTGTATAAGGAGTACAATTTAAATCAAACTTGAATCATCTAAGGACATAAACCATATTTACAGTAACATTAATAGCTAATATAATTAGAATTTGAGTACACTAAATGCACAAACAGAATCAGCTTAATTGTAAACAGCATATTTTACTACTTTGCATACAGTCTGCTTCTATTACAGCAAAAATGAAACATATACAGTATGTCCTAAAGGAAGAAAAAAAAACGGCATGAAGAAAACATTGATGATTTTAAAAAAAACACAAGTGTGAATGAAGTTCACAAAAAAAGATCTCTTTAAAATCTGGAAAGACAAGAATTTCGTCTTGTTTTGTGTGATAACTATTGCCATTTGTTGGACTTTACATTCTCTAGCAGTTTGCAGATTAATTATAACAACACAGAACAGCACCTAAGTGGTTAGCACTTCGCCTAGCACCTCTAAGGTTGTTGGTTTGAATCCCAACCACAGAACTAACTGCAGGAAATTTGAAAACTATCCATATACACAATATTAGCCAATAGGATATTTATTTGATAGCCAGTATTGGGGATGATTAATTTGCAGGAAGCAGACCTTGCAATAGAAAGGAAGGCTCACATATTTATTTAGGCCTCCTCCATACCAAAACACTAAAGTGCTTAGTACCCCAAATCTCAGAAAAAGTTACTGCTGGAGCACTATCTTGTGAGATTTGGGCATTCCACAGGATTGTCACCCTCATCTAGGTGTTACAAGCAGAAGCTAGGAGTAAAATAAGTATATTTTTAAATCGTTTAATTCTTTAACCACTTCAGCCCCGGAAGGATTTCCAGCTTTAGGACCGGAGCCCTTTTTGCGATTCGGCGCTGCGTTGCTTTAACTGACAATTGCGCGGTCGTGCGACGTTGTATCCAAACGAAATTTGCGTCCTTTTTTTCCCACAAATAGAGCTTTCTTTTGGTGGTATTTGATCACCTCTGCATCATTTCTGATCGCCGCTATAAACAAAAGAAGAGCGACAATTTTGCAAAAAAAACCCAAATTTCTTACTTTTTCCTAAAATACAAATCCAAAAAAAAAAAATATAAAAAAACATTTTTTTTCACCTTTTTTGGCCAATTTATATTCTTCCTCATATTTGCGATAAAAAAAATCGCAATCGGCGTTTATTGATTGGTTTGCGCAAAAGTGGTCGCGTTTACGGATGATGAGAATTCATTTTTGGGGTTTTTATTTTTTTTTATTTTTTTACTAATAATGGCGGCGATCTGCGATTTTTTGCAGTACTGCGATATTTCAGTGGACATGTCGGACCATTTTGACACTTTTTTGGGACCATTGGCATTTATACAGCGATCAGTGCTATAAAAATGCACTGATTACTGTGTAAATGCCATTGGCAGTGAAGGGGTTAACTTGCAGGGGGCGCTCTAAGGGTTAACTATGTTCCCTGGGCGTGTTCTAACTGTATGGGGACTGCCCTAACAGGGGAAGGGAAGTGGTCACAGCCTTCACGTACAGGAAGGCTGTGATCACAGCCCTTCCCCCTCACACAGAGCGGAGGTCCGTGTTTACATACACGGACCTCCGCTCATTCGCTCCGGGGGGGCCATCGTGGGTGGCCGGCGGCAATCGAAGCCGCCGCACCCGCTCCCTGGCCCTCCCCGAACACAATGAGCGCGCGGGCGCGCCTCCGGCGGTGCGCGCGCGCTCACTAAACTCGTTCCCGCAGCCGCCGTCGTATGACGGCGATTTGCGGGAACGAGCCACTTTGCCGCCGTCAGATGCCGATCCGCGGTCGGCAAGTGGTTAAATTAACTGCAGCATTTTGACATTGGAAGGCTTGAGTAAATAAGTACACATTGCATTTTTAGCTCAAGGTCCCTTTTAAAATGATACATTCAGTGGGGGAAATAATTATTTGATCCCCTGCAGATTTTGTAAATTTGCCCACTTACACAGAAATGAAGGGTCTATAATTTTTTAACATATGTGTATTTTAAATGATAGAGATAGAATAGTAACCAAAAATCCAGAAAATAAAACAAATGATACAAATGTTATAAATTGAGTTGCAGTTCAGTGAGTAAAATAATGAACAATAATTCTGGCTCCCACAGACTGGTTACGGTATGTGCTCAGGTGGTACACAGATTAGTCCTGTCAACTTAAGAAAGTGATCTTAACGACAACTAGTTATGTGTATAAAAGACACCTGTCTGCAGAATCTCTTTCTTCCATTCAAACATCACTATCATAGGCAAGACCGAAGAGCTGTCAAAGAATGCCAGGGACAAGGTTGTAGACCTGCACAAAGCTGGAATGGGCTACAAGACCATCAGCAAAAAGCTTGGTGAGAAGGAGACAACTGTTGGAGTGATAATTCACAAATTGAAGAAATAGAAAATAACCATCAATTGCCCTCACTCTGGAGCTCCATGCAAAATTTCACCTCATGGGGTAAGGATGATCATGAGAAAAGTGAGGGATCAGCCCAGAACTACACAGGAGGAGATTGAGAATGAGCTCAAGGCTGTTGGAACCACAGTCACCAAACAAACCATTGGTAACACAATGTGCCGCTATGGATCAAAATCTTGCAGCGCCCGCAAGGTCCCCCTCCTCAAGAAGGCACATGTACAGGCCCGTCTGAAGTTTTCCCATGAACATCTAAATGATTCAGAGAAAGACAGGAAGAAAGTGCTGTGGTCAGATAAGACCAAAATTTAGCACTTTGGCATTGTCTCGACTTGGCATGTTTGGAGGGAGAAAAATGCTGACTATGACCCTAAGCACACCATCCCTACAGTCAAGCATGGAGGTGGAAACATCATGCTTTGGGGCTGTTTCTCTGCTAAAGGTACAGGCTGACTTTACCTTTGTAAAATCTTGGAGAACCTTTTTCCCTCAGCCAGAACACAGAAGATGGGTTGTGAATGGGTCTTCTAGCATGACAATGACCCAAAACATACTGCCAAGGCAACAAAGGAGTGTCTCAAGAAGAAGCACATTAAGGTCATTGCATGATAAATTAAGGAAAGGTGTGAGGTGCTCACCTGACAGTTGACATTTACATTCTCAAAAATACTCACATGTATAATTAAGTGTTGTACTCCTACCGTGAGTATTTTATATAAACACACACACAAAGCAAATATATTGTGGATGATTAGACCATATGGAAGTAATGGATACTTATATTCCAGACTTCATAGTTAAAGTTCCATAGACAGAGGCGGACATTTCTCCTGTTATATATCCTTTGGAATTCCCTGCTGTTTCCCACTGCTCACCATTCACTGGACAACAGTCCACAACTTAGGAAAGATTTGCTTAAAACCTCCAAACAAACTTGCGGCTCTTAGCGTCACATCGATCGGCTCATGCAATATAACAAAAATTCACATAGCGTAACAGCGCTTATTAAACTTCAAAAACCGATCAGTGCAAAGTGTATTCCCACTCACATTTGTTGGTGCCAACCGACCGGCACAAGGTTCTCTCAGTGTGTTTGCAGATTGCTGAACATGTGTCTCCACAGCGTGCGCTCCACTCACAGGGGAAGTCGGAATCACCAGACTTCAGGAACTGGAAGTGACGTCAGACACAGGCGTTGCTTCTATGCATTTCGTGTTCTAGTATGAACACATCATCAGGAAGTGGTACTTGAGCTGATCGATGTGACGCTAAGAGCCGCAAGTTTGTTTGGAGGTTTGAAGCAAATCTCTCCTAAGTTGTGGACTGTAGTCCAGTGAATGGTGAGCAGTGGGAAAACAGCAGGGAATTCCAAAGGATATATAACAGGAGAAATCTCCGCCTCTGTCTATGGAACTCTAACTATGAAGTCTGGAATATAAGTATCCATTACTTCCATATGGTCTAATCATCCACAATATATTTGCTTTGTGTGTGTGTTTATATAAAATACTCACGGTAGGGGTACAACACTTAATTCATTATACATTTATGTGAGTATTTTTGAGAATGTAAATGTCAACTGTCAGGTGAGCACCTCACACCTTTCCTTAAGTTATTACTGTCTTCATCCAGATAACAATTGTTGTCTGTGATGTAGGGTGAGCTGCACAACCTATATCTCACTTTGTTTTTCACTTTATGGTAAGGGCACCGGAACCTGTTTCTATATATATCAAAGGTCATTGCGTGGGCTAGCTAGTCTCCAGACCCTAATATTATTTGAAAATGTATGGAGGGAGCTGAAACTTTGAGTTGCCAAGTGCCAGACAAGAAACCTTAAGGATTTAAAGAAGATCTGTAAAGAGGAGTGGACCAAAATCCCTCCTGGTAGCCAACTACAAGAAATGTCTTAACTCTGTGCTTGCCAACAAGGGTTTCTCCACCAATACTAAGTCATGTTTTGCTTGGGGATCAAATACTTATTTCACTCACTGAACTACAACTCAATTTATAACACGTGTATCGTGTTTTTTCAGGATTTTTGGTTGATATTTTGTCTCTACCATTTAAAATACCTATGATAAAAATTATAGACCCTTAATTTCTTTGTAAGTGGGCAAACTTACAAAATCTGCAGATCAACTAATTGGGATCACATAATTATTTTCCCCACTGTACGTAAAAAACATATTTTAAAAAAGCTTGGAGGAAGGGCAGATAAAAGTAAGTGCTTATTCAGAAATAACAGCTAACAGATTTAGATGTATAGTTAACCAGTTTGGCTCTAGGGCAATTTTTTAATTTTACATGTAAAAATCTTAATTTTTGGCAATAAATTACTTAAACCCTCAGAACATTATATATTTTCTGAAAGAAGAGGCCCTGTAGAATAAAAAGGTCATAGCTGCAAATTTTTATGTCACCATTTTTGGTATAAATATAAAATATGAGGCTGCATCGAATAAGTAGATACCAAACAATCCAGGTCTTAAAATTGCGTGTGCTAGCGATATCGCCAAAAATGATGGTGCCCAAAAATCTCCATAGGTGACGATTTAAAAACCTTTACAGCTCATCAGTTTAAAGTTAGCTAAGAGGACTTTTGCTAAAATTATTGTTCTCACGTTAGCTGCGATATGTCCCACGCATGGTACGACCACGGTTTACATGTGCACCCTGGGCTTGCATTTGCACAGGTGTGCGGGGCAATGGGGGTTACAATTCTTTTTTCAAATTTTAACATCTTTTAACCACTAGAGATCCGCGCTATAGATGAAAGACGTCTACAGCGCGGATCTGAAAATCCGGGTGGACGTCCGCCCCTTTACACGCCCCCTGGGTGCACTGGGCGGCGGCGGCAGCGCGCGGCCGCCGCACGCTGCGTGGGCGTGCCCGTGGATCGGGCGGACTCGATGTCCGCTCCTGACCTGCGATCGCCTACAGAGCTGTAGAACGGGGAACCGCCGATGTAAACAAGGCGGTTCCCCGTTCTGTGAGAGAGAGACAAACAGATCTACTGATCCCTGTCACTGGGATCAGTTAGATCTGTCATGTCCCAGCCAACCCATCCCCCCCACAGTTAGAACACACCCAGGAAACATAGTTAACCCCTTCACTGCCCCCTGCAGGTTAACCCCTTCACTGCCAATGACATTTATACAGTAATCAGTGGACATTTAAATTTCTGATTGCTGAATAAATGTCATTGGTCCCAAAAAAGTGTCAAAAATGACCGACATGTCCGCCGCAATATCAAAGTTCCGATAAAAATCGCAGATCGCCGCCATTACTAGTAAAAAAAAAATAAAATAATAAAAACGCCATAAATCAATTCCCATAGTTTGTAGACGTGATAACTTTTGCGCAAACCAATCAATAAACGCCGATTGCGATTTTTTTTACCAAAAATATGCAGAAGAATATAAATCGGCCAAACTCAATGAATAATTTATTTTTCATTTTTTATTTTTGGATATTTATTAGAGCAAAAAGTAAAAAATATTGTTCTTTTTTCAAAATTGTTGCTCTTGGTTTTGTTTATAGCGCAAAAAGTAAAAAACGCAGAGGTGATCAAATACCACCAAAAGAAAGCTCTATTTGTGGGGAAAAAAGGACATCAATTTTATTTGGGTACAACGCCGCGCAATTGTCATTCAAAATGCGACAGCGCTGAAACCTGAAAATTGGTCTAGGCAGGAGGGGGGTATAAGTGCCCAGTAAGGAAGTGGTTAATATAATTTTATTTTTTAAAATTCTTTTTTTTCTTTACTTGATTGCTATCACAAGGGGTTCATAAATCCCTATGTGACAGCATTGGGCAGGTGACAGGTAATCTTTATGGAGTCATTAGGGGTCTAATAGACTCCCATGTTTTCCCTGCCTTTCACACCATCTAACCAAGCAAAGATCAGTTTGGTTAGATGTGTCCCCTGGCTGTACTGGCCAGGAAATGGTGCATCTGAACCCGGAAGTGAAACCACTTCTGGTTTCATTGTTTGCATGTGAGATTGAGGCATAGATTTGCCTTAGTCACACATCGCTCTCCCTCCCCTAGCCAGTGGTTGTGTTCCAGGGCTCCGGTAAGAGCGGGAGTGCCTGGGAACCATGGGAGGAGGGGGGGGGCGCTGACGGGAGGAGAGGGGGCATCATGCTGCCGACTCTGTGAAAGTGATTGGCAGCTATGCTGCACCACTTTCACTTTGAAGCCGAAAGTCGGCTAAAGATAGCCCACACAAGCTGATGGCTGCTACTGCAGCCATCAGCTTGTGATTAAAGGTTCATTCTTTGGACGTATTACATACAAAGAGCTGAACTAGTTAATGATAACCCTACATAGGTTAAATTGATAGTAAAGGTGCAGTTTTTTTCTCCTGAAATAAAGAAGAGGTGTATACTTACCTGTATTATCTAAATGGGGGATATACTGTGTTACATCCTGAAACCATTGACACCATCTCTCATTAGGATTATGCAAAATTTTAAGAAATTAAACCTTGTACTTATACACAATTTGATAAACTTTGGATGTACCAGCTGGATGCCTCAATGAGAAAGTTGTTCAGCTCATTTCTATGCAGTCCCCCCAAAGCGGTGCTTTTGTCTATATTCATGACCACCTGGGACTTTGGAAATAAAGGGATTTTTTGTGTAACTTACCGTAAAATCCTTTTCTCTGAGTTCACTGACAGACGCAGCAATTCTTATGACACATGGGGTTATGCTCATCCCACTAGGAGTAGCCTAGGCAAAACAAACAAAAGTGTAGGTTGACCCCTCCCAGGGGGCCGTCCTCACCTTAGCATATAATCCCACTGCTCTGTACAGCACACCAGTTCGTAACAAGCGGTACAAAACCAACGCAGAGGGGTGGGTGCTGCGTCTGTCAGTGAACTCAGAGAAAAGGATTTTACGGTAAGTTATACAAAAAATCCCTTTTTCTCTTCCGTTCACTGACAGACGCAGCAATTCTTATGACACATGGGGACGTCCCAAAGCTGTGCCAATCAAGAGGGGTGGGCAAATCATAACAACTGTACCCAACAGAAAAACGCCCTCTCAGGCGGCGCTAACTGCGCCTATACTGCCGCTTGTAATACTTTGCGGCCAAAAGCAGCATCCGAGGATGCCACAACATCAATTTTGTAAAAAACTGAGGCCCAAGTAGCCGCTTTGCACACCTGAGACACCGAGGCTTGGTGTCTAAACGCCCAGGAAGTACTAACTGCCCTGGTGGAATGAGCCGTGACTGGAAACGGGGGAACCTTACCCCGAATCTCATATGCATGAGTCACGGTCCTCCGTATCCAACGAGACGCGGTAGCTGACGAGGCCGCCATACCTTTGCGCGACCCTTCCGTCAGCAAAAATAAAGAATCAGACTTCCGAAAGGAAGCTGTAGAACTTAAATGCACCCGCAAGGCCCTCACCACATCCAAAGAATGCAGCTCAACTTCTTTGGGATGTGATGGGTGCGGGCACAATGAGGGGAGAACAATATCCTCATTTAAATTAAAGGAAGAAACCACCTTCGGAAGAAACAAAGTGGAAGGTCGCAAAACTGCCTTGTCCTTATGGAGGACAAAGTAAGGTGACTTGCAGGATAATGCTGCTAACTCCGACACCCCCCTGGCGGATGTGACAGCTACCAGAAAGGCCACCTTCTGCGACAACAACTGTAAGGGAATGTCCCTAATCCTTTCATATGGCGGTTTCTGCAACACAGAAAGCACCAGATTCAAATCCCATGGTGCCAAAGGTGACCGTATCCGAGGAGCCACATGACGTACCCCCTGTACAAATGTACGGATCAATGAATGAGATGCCAAGGGCCATTGAAAAAGAACCGCCAGGGCCAAAATCTGCCCCTTAAGCGTACTTAACGCCAGGTTCTTGTCCAGACCTTGCTGTAAAAATGACAGTACTCTGGATACTCTATAAGAGCGGGGGGTTCCAACCCCCTGCCTCGCACCAGGTAATGTAGACCTTCCAGGTCCTATGCTAAATCTTACGTGAGGAACTCTTACGTGCTTTTATCATAGTAGGGATTACGGAGTCAGAGACACCCCTATCCCTCAATACCTGGGACTCAAATAGCCATGCCGTCAAAGCCAGCGAGGGTAAAGCAAGGTGCAAGATGGGCCCCTGAACAGCAGGTCCCCGTGAAGCGGAAGCCGCCACGGAACCTCTGCTACCATCCGTACTACATCGGTATACCAAGGACGCCGGGGCCAAGCCGGAACTACCCAGATTGTCGGGATTTCCTCCGCCTCTACCCCGCGTACGACCCGTGGTAGAGCCTTTAGAGGAGGAAAAATGCACAGCAGCCGATACTGCCCTTGAGGCCTGTGATACACTGCCCCCCGATGGATCAGAGCCACCTCCGCGGCTGTTGCTGCGCTTTTTGTTCCGCCCTGATGGTTTACGTACGCCACCTCCGTGGCATTGACTGACTGAACCAGAACCAGGCTTGATCGCTCTCAGTTCCGGTACCTACATCGACCAACTGAGGGGAAGAAAACGTCTCCCCCCTTATAGGGCCGGAACTGAATCCCCCAAACCAAGGGTCCCCAGGACTGACACTCCGACCTGATCGGCCTGTCCAGGGATAGAGATTTGTCCCACCGCGACTAAATTGCCTTCCGCAGGAGCCGAGTGTTCTGGGCGTAAGGTATCGCTTCGCAAGTCGACCTCCTGAGCCCCAACACCCGTATACAGAACCGTAAGGAGAACCACTGGCGCGATCACAGGGTTCGCCCTGCCTAAAGTATTAGAAGCTTGCTCGGTGTTAGGAACACCCCAGCCTGTACCGTGTCTGGCATCAGACCCAGGTACTCCAGCCGGCAAGCCGGCGTTCAAGATGACTTCTGTCTGCTGAGCGCCTGACTGGCGCCTAGAGGCGCCTCCTGACGCTTCTGCGGAAGGCTCCAGTTTGAGGGGAATGACTTTTCTGGGGGCAGAGAGCTGCTTGCAACCCCCAGACACCGCCCCCCCCACCCTTGAGGCGGGTGGGGGCCACCCATCATGCGGAGGCAGACTTGTCCTCCGCTTTTTCGGGCTTACGCTGCCAGGGCCCCTTGTTGCGGCCCGTAAACGCCTTCCCGGCCTTGCCCGCTGGGCTGGGCACCCGAAAAAAATTCTTCTGACCAGAAGAGACAGGACCTTGCCTACGACGGTGATCTCGCCGCTTCGGCTCTGCAGGGAAAGCACTCTTCCCTCCCGTAAATCCTTAATATTTTTATCCAATTGTGGGCCAAACAGACGCTCTCCCTGAAAGGGCAGGTCTGCCAGAGCTTTCTTTGAAGCCTGGTCGCCCGACCAAGAGCAGAGCCACAGCATCCGCCTGATAACAATTGAAAAAAACAAAAAACTTTTTTTTTTTTTTGACAATATGGGAAGAAGGTCCAAAGTCGCATGGCATATGTAGCGGAGACCTTCTTCCAAATGTTGCATCCACTGTACCTCAGCCTGTGCACATTCACTAGACAAACTAGTGCACAGAGCGGCAGCGTGCTCCCGAAGAGACTGTGCCGCCATAGCAGTTGCTAGCGCCGGCCGCATGGCTGACCCAGCCAACAAGAATAGTGCTTTAGATACTATCTCTGTGCGGCGATCGGCCGCCTCTTTAAAGGATGGAGACCCCTCCCAGGGGATGGTGGTTGCTTTATTCACACGAGCCACGGCAGGGTCCACCACCGGGGAAGCCCATCTCTTAGTAAAGCTTTCCTCAAAGGGGTAGCGAACAGCAAAGCTTTTAGGCAAAGTCAAGGAACTTGGTGGCTTCCGCCATTCCTTGAACACTGCCTGTTCAAACACCTGATCATAAGGGTAAGCCCTAGGGGACCTAGGGGGTCTAAGCGGTCCACAAACATATGCGGACTCATACGATTCCCCTGTTTGGTCCAGTCGCATAGAGTCGCGAATATCAGTGATCAGTGCTTCCACTATCACTTTATCCCGCGAACTAGGAACCTCCTGATCCTCTTCGCCCTCTGAGGGCGGCTCACCCTCTGAAAGATCCACAGGTGTGACCACTGAGGCGCTTTCTAGATCTGAATCCTCCCCTGAGGAAAGAGGAGGGGGTGGGCCCCTCTGGGGGCCCCTCGGAACGGCACCCCTGCCCGGGGAAAGAACTCCCCAAACACCGCCCTCAGCTGTTCCAAGGACACTAATGATCCTGGGGTGGACTGTAGATCTGCAGGTATACCTGCCATAGAATTGCCGGCCTCTGACATCTCAGCCCGGCACCCCCGCTGTGTAACCACCACCTCTACCCCACAAATCAGCCAGGGAGACCCGGGCGGATTACACCCACTGCTACCGGCACCCAGGAAGCTCCAGCTATACTTGCTGTTTGATGCCTCAGCACTCCAACCGAAGAGCAATGCCCACAAACTGCTGCACGTCAGGAGCTTGTTACAGTGTGTCAGCCATGCTGTCTAAGCAAAAACCGGAAGCCCACACCCGTTTTTAAGGACTTCCTGCACAAGGACTGCAGTTCTCCCAATCGACCACTGGAGGCCGCCAGAGAGCAGGCTGGAAACCACATGGTTCTCAAACAATGGACGCTGCCATTACACACATGCAGTCGACCATGAACGAGCGGTGCTCCAAAATCCAATGGCCACGACACACCTAACACATTGCTCCTAACGGTCGGTGCAGATTCGAACGGTTAGTGCAAAGGTGCCTGTGGGGGATTGAGGGGGAAGTGGGGGTGTTACGTACCTGACGGTGAAGTCTGTCTTGTGCAGGGAACAACCGCTCTTGCGCACCCGATTCAAGGACCCCTGGTAGTGTAGACAGAGGCCCGAGAGTGCGGGATGGCAGATGGTCCCCAGGAACTTAGCCCACGCGTTCTCGCCAACAAGGGACGTGTTCTGTCTGAAGTGGCAGTCCATGCATTGTGGGGGTGAAGGGGGAGTTAGGGGGTGTCCGTGGAAACGTGATTGGCAAGCTTAGACGTGGCTGGCAATCCTCGTTACACAATCCACACAGCACCGGTAACCTAAAACCTCGTGGCGAGCAAGTACCAGCTGACGTACACACATTACCGTCGCAGGTAACAAACTCTTGGTACACCAAAGGTCGGACGAGAGACCGCCGGAGGTCACCAGCTAACCCTCTTGACGTCAGGAACACGTCCTTCAGGAATTTTTGCCCACACCCGAAGGC
>BLSH010081776.1:404907-420842 GCA_018402905.1 Glandirana rugosa
CGAGTGTCAAAATGTACGTCCGTAAAGGATCCCACCAGACGTAGGTTTATGTCAGACGGATCCTAACGGGTAAAGAAGTCTAACTAGAAACAAATTGAACTCGAGAGAACTCTCCTCATGACCCCTTCCCACGACACTACAAAAGTTCGACTATACACGTCGTGGGACGATTGGGGAGCATGGTCGGTACTAGACGGATATACTACATCTCCTTATGTCTCTGGGTTACTTTATTTCTATAGATTTTCTTTTTTTTATTATTTTTTGACAAAATAACATTACAAAGTCATCGTATAGATACACCACAAACAAAATCAGTCAACCACAAAACAGGTCAGTGAGCTAATATGCGTTGTTTAATAACAGTGCAAAAATCTTTAAAGTGGAAGTTATTCTGCATATATTTTGACTTCCCTGGTTCCTCCCACCACATAGATATGCTACTGAAACATTACAATAAAACAGTTTTTTATTATTTTTTTTCTTTTAGATATCTTTATTTCATTGGGTCTCTGTATTCCTCTACATCATATAGGCAGATCATGGCTGGTACGAGGGGTTAGCAGGGTGCTGCACATATCAGCTTGAAAACATCACAGCACCCTTCCCCAGTACTCCTCTCAAGAGAGCTCAAGTTAAACAAAGATCAATCTGAAGAAATGGGCAATCCTAGGCAGACTGTATTTGGATGCAGACCACCCTAGGAAATGCCTGCATGTAAAACTGTGAGCCCCCATGATTAAAAAAACTGAAATGTACGAATGAAAGGGCCAGGGACAGTCAGGCTGAAAAGGAAAGGGCTAGATTGTGCTGGATGTCCTCCAGCCAGGAAATGATGCAGGCTTTATCTGATTTGCTGCAGCTTCTGATGTACACTGTGACAAGCTTAGAGTGTTCAGAGAAATCAGACTAAACATTTTCAGGACAGGACAGGAGAGGAGCCTGAACAACTTTGCAAGACTGAAGGCAAGTGGCAATAATGCAGTAAGATTCATTCACATGTAACCCTTTCGCTGTCAGGCCTTGTGCTCCATTTTATACACCCAGGTGGCCAGACCATTTTTTTAAATTTTTCCTTTACTTTTTTATTTTTCACTTATAGCTTTTAAAGTTTGTAAAATGCCCCCCAAACCATATATTTTCTGAATGTACATGACCAGTAGAATAAAAAGAAAATGCTACTGATTTTTAACCACTTCCGGACCAACGCCGTCACCTGACAGCGGTCACTTTGAAGTGGAATACCGTTGTTACGGTAGCATATAAGCCCGGTATCTTTTTTTTTCAGCCGGCGAGTCTGTGTAAGGTAAAAGTGGTCTCAGCGGCGGATTCGCCGCACGATAGTTACATAGTTAGTCAGGTTGAAAAAAGACACAAGTCCATCTAGTTCAACCAAAAAAAAAACATTTTTATATATAACCAAACAATCCCTTATACAATCCTTCACCCACAGTTGATCCAGAGGAAGGCAAAAAAACCCCAGCAAAGCATGATCCAATTTACTATAGTGGGAGAAAAAATATATACCGACTCGCCGGCAGTGATGATCGGTTCTTCACCCCCAGTGTCCGTGAGCCGAGTGAGCGGCTGAAGCCATTCACTCGGCTCCATAACATGACAGGGCAGAAGCAACGTCACAAGTCACTTCCGCCCAATGCTCTTAAAGGGCCCTTTTTTTTTTTTGAACTGTCATTTTTTTCCCCAAATTATTTATTTATTTTGTTTTTTGGATTTGACTGTAAATATGAGATTTGAGGTCTTTTTGATATTTTTGAGGCTTTGATATTTAAAAGGTCCTGGCATGCTTTTTTGTATTACAAGGAATGTTTACATTTCTTTAAAAAAGAACAGTGTAAAAATAAAAAGTAAAAAGTAAAATAAATAATTTGAAAAAGAAAAAAATTAAAGTCCCTGCGAGCTTGTGCACAGAAGCGATCGCATACGTAATTTCCGCCCACATATGAAAACGCTGTTCAAACCACACATGTGAGGTATCGCCATGATTGTTAGAGCAAGAGCAATAATTCTAGCACTAGAGCTCCTCTGTAACTCAAAACTGCTATCCTGTAGAATTTTTTAAAGGTCGCAAATGGAGATTTTTAAGTTGCAAAGTTTGTCACCATTCCACGAGCGGACGCAATTTTGAAGCATGTCATGTTGGGCATCATTTTACTAGGCGTAACATTATCTTTCATAATATGGAAAAAAATTGGCCTAACTTTACTGACTGTCTTATTTTTTAACTCAAAAGCTGATTTAAAAAAAAAAAAAATCACGCTTGTAACACCGCTGCGCAAATACAGTGTGACAAAGTTTTGCAATGACCACCATTTTATTCTCTAGGGTGTTAGAAAAAAAACAATATATAATGTTTGGGGGTTCTAAGTAATTTTATAGCAAAAAAAAAAAAAAACTGGTTTTAACTCGTAAACACCGAACCCAAAAAACAGGCTCAGTCTTGAAGCGGTTAAGGTCACACAATATTTGCGCAATATATATGTTTATCAAAACAATATTTTGCAAAAAATCCACTAAAATCATGATTAGCAAATAAATACACAGCAAATTTTAGTAAGTTAATACATAACAAATATTTGTAACTTTTAAATTGCGTCTTTTTGCAAAATGGTGAAAATTAAACAGTGTTTCTCTAAAAACTGAAGGTTTTCATTTTTCCATTACAGCTTTCAGAATTTGTGAAAGAGCCCCAAATATATTTTCTGAAAGTATATGACCTCTGCGGTATTTGTGCAAATGTTTATCAAACCTATATATTCGCAAAAAATACACTAAAACCATTATTAGCAGATAAAAACACAGCTAATTTTACAAAATGCATGCTAAATCCCTACTAAATACAAAAGCTTAACCTGTATGGAGTTAATAAATAACAAAAAAATGTAATTTTCACATTGTGCCTTTTTGCAAAATGGTGAAAATCAAACGTACACAAAAATGTAAATATCCAAATTTCTCTAAAAATCACAAGGTTTTCATTTTTCCCTTACAGCTTTCAGAATTTGTGAAAGACCCACAAAACCATATATTTTCTGAAAGCATGTGACCTCCAGAATGAAAAGAAGTTGCTACTGATTTCTTAGGCCCTGCGGTATTTGCGCAAATGTTTATCAAAACAATATTTTTGCTAACAATCCACTAAAATCATGATTAGCAAATAAATACACAGCAAATTTTACAAAATTCCTACTAAATATAAAAGCTTAACCTGTACTGAGTTAATAAATAACAAATATTTGTAACTTTTAAATTGAGTCTTTTTGCAAAATGATGAAAATTAAACAGACGCAAAAGTGTTTCTCTAAAAATCTGAAGGTTTTCATTTTTCCATTACAGCTTTCAGAATTTGTAAAAGACCCCCAAAACCATATATTTTCTGAAAGTATATGACCTCTAGAATAAAAAGAAGGGGCTACTGAATTTTTAGCCTCTGCTGTATTGGTGCAAATGTTTATCAAACCTATATATACGCAAAAAAATACACTAAAACCATTATTAGCAGAAAAAAACACAGCTAATTTTACAAAATGCATGCTAAATCCCTACTAAATATAAAAGCTTAACCTGTATGGAGTTAACCACTTCCATACAGGACACTTACACCCCCTTTCAGCGCTCTCACACTTTAAATTACAATTACTCATGCTACACTGTACCCAAACACAATTTTTATCATTTTTTTCTCACATATAGAGCTTTCTTTTGGTGGTATATAATTACTGCTGGATTTTTAATTTTTTTTCAATATAAGCGAAAATGTAGCGAAAAAGGTAAAAAAAAAAAACACTTTTTTTTGTTTGTATTGAAAATTTTTGCAAAAAAGTAATTTTTCTTCATAGATTTGGGCCATAATTTATACTGCTACAAATCTTTGGTAAAAATAACCCAAATTAGTGGATATTATTTATTCTCTGTGAAAGTTATAGCGTCTACAAGCTATGGTGCAAATCATTGAAAATTGATCACACCTGATGTACTGACCATCTCATTTCTTGAGACCCTAACAAACCAGGAAAGTACAAATACCCCTCAAATGACCCCTTTTTGGAAAGTAAACATTCCAAGGTATTTAGTAAGGGGCATGGTGAGTTTTTTGAAGTTGTATTTTTTTCCACAATTCTTTGCAAAATGAAGAATTTTTTATTTTACACAAAATTGTTAAACAACAAGTTATTTCTCACACACAGCATATGCATACTTGAAATTAACCCGCAAAATACATTCTGCTACTCCTCCTGAGTATGGCGATACCCCATGTGTGAGGCTTTTACACAGCCTGGCCACATACAAAGGCCTAACATCGAAGTAGCACCTTCAGGCGTTCTACGAACATAAATTACACATCTCATTTCTCAGCCACCTATTATACTTTTGAAGGCCCTGGAGCACCAGGACAATGGAATTGCCCACAAAATGACCCCATTTTGGAAAGCAAACACCCAAACGTATAATCTATGAGGCATTATGAGTCTTTGGAACTGTTCATTTTTTTTCCAGAAGTTGTTGGAGAATGTGGGAAAAAAATGAAAATGCATTTTTTTAACACAAAGTTGACCATTTATAAGATATTTCCAACACATAGCATGTACATAGCATAAATGACACCCCAAAACACATTCTGCTACTCCTCCTGAGTATGACGATACCACATGTGTGAGACTTTTACACAGCCTGGCCACATACAGAGACCCAATATTGAAGTAGCACCTTTAGGCGTTCTACGAGCATAAATTACACATCTCATTTCTCAACCACCTATTACATTTTTGAAGGCCCTGGAGCACCAGGACAATGGAATTGCCCACAAAATGACCCCATTTTGGAAAGCAAACACCCCAACGTATATTCAATGAGGCATTATGAGTCTTTTGTACGGTTAATTCTTTGAAAAACGCGGAAATTAGATAAAAACTCTTTTATTTTTACACAAAGTGGTCAATTTATAAGATATTTCTAACACATAGCATGTACATAGCAAAAATGACACCCCAAAATACATTCTGCTGTTCGTTCCGAGTATGGCGATACCACATGTGTGAGACTTTTACACAGCCTGGCCACATAGAGAGGTCCAACATGCAGGGAGCACCATCATGCGTTCTAGGAGCATAAATTACACATAAAATATCCTAATGATCTATTACACTTTTCATAGTCCTGGAGCACCAGGACAGTGGAGTTACCCAAAAAATGACCCCATTTTGAAAAGCAAACACCCCAACGTATATTCCATGAGGCATTATGAGTCTTTTGTATGGTTAATTTTTTTCCACAAGTCTTCGGAAAATGTGGAAAGAAAATGAAAAATATTTTTTTTTACACAAAGTTGTCAATGTATATGATATTTCTAACACATAGCATGTACATAGCAAAAATGACCACCCAAAATATAGTCTGCTACTCGTCCCGAGTATGGCGATACCACATGTGTGAGACTTTTACACAGCCCGGCCACAAAGAGAGGTCCAGCATTGAAGTAGTACCTTCAGGCATTCTAGAAGCATAAATTACACATCTAATATAATTCCTACCTATCACACTTTTGAAAGTCCTGAGCACCAGGACAGTGGAATTACCCACAAAATGACCCCATTTTGGAAAGCAAACACCCCAATGTATATTTTATAAGGCATGGCCTGCAGATACATACTCGGGTACTCTTATGGGTTGCAGATAGGTACTCGGGTACTCTGATGGATTAGTAAAAGGTACTCGGGTACTCTGATGGGCTGGTAAAAGGTACTCGGGTACTCTGATGGGCTGGTAAAAAGTTTGCAGGTACTCTGATGGGCTGATGACAGGTACTCGGGTACTCAGATGGTCCGGTGCCAGGTACTTGGGTACTCAGATGGGCTAGTGACAGATACTAGGGTACGCAGATGGGCTAGTGACAGGTACTCGGGTACTCAGATGGGCTAGTGACAGGTACTAGGGTACTCAGATGGGCTAGTGACAGGTACTCAGATGGACTGGTGACCGGAACTCGGGTACTCTGATGAGCTGCTGACAGGTACACGGGTACTCAGAAGGGTTGGTGACAGGTACTCGGATACTCTGATGGGTTGGTGACATGTGCTTGGGTACTCTGATGGGCTGGTGGCAGGTACTCAGATGGGCTGGTGACAGGTACTTGGGTACTCAGATGGGCTAGTGACAGGAACTTGGATACTCAGATGGGCTAGTGACAGGTACTAGGGTACTCAGATGGGCTAGTGACAGGTACTAAGGTACTCAGATGGACTGGTGACAGGTACTCGGGCAATCTGATGGACTGGTGACAGGTACTCGGGCAATCTGATGGACTGGTGACAGGTACTCAGGTACTCTGATGGGCTGGTGACAGGTACTCATGTACTCAGAAGGGTTGGTATTCGGGTACTCTGATGGGTTGGTAACAGGTACTCGGGTACTCTCATGGGCTGGTGACAGGTACTCGGGTACTCAGATGGGTTGATGACAGGTACTCGGGTACTCTGATCGGTTAGTGACAGGTGCTTGGGTACTCTGATGGATTGGTGACAGGTGATCGGGTACTCTGATGGGCTGGTGACAGGTACTCGGGTACTTTGATGGGCTGGTGACAGGTACTCGGGTACTCTGATGGGCTGGTGACAAGTACTCAGGTACTCTCATGGGCTGGTGACAGGTACTCAGGTACTGTGATGGGCAGATGACAGGTACGCGGGTACTTTGATGGGCAGGTGACAGGTACTCGGGTACTGTGATGGGTTGGTGACAGGTACTCGGGTACTGTGATGGGCAGGTGACAGGTACTCAGGTACTTTGATGGGCAGGTGACAGGTACTCGGGTACTGTGATGGGCAGATGACAGGTACTCGGGTACTTTGATGGGCAGGTGACAGGTACTCGGGTACTTTGATGGGCAGGTGACAGGTACTCGGGTACTCTGATGGGCAGGTGACAGGGACTTTGATGGGCAGGTGACAGGTACTCTAATGGGCTGTGATAGGTACTTTGATGGGGGGGTGACAGGTACTCTGATGGGCTGTGACAGGTACTTTGATGGGGTGGTGACAGGTACTCTTTATTGGGGGGCAATCAGTGTGATTGGTGCACACAGTAAGCGGTAATGAGATGTTACCGCTATCTCCTCTTCACACACGATCTGTGTGTGAAGAGGAGAACCCAGTAACAGCTCATTACCGCGGATTCTCGTCATTCTGTGACCGGCTGTGATTGGGCACAGCCGGTCACGTGGTAAAGAGCCAATATGATTGGCTCTTTACCGTGATTGGGGTTGGGCTTTGTCCGAGGGACAAGCCCGAACCCCGATAGCCGCGCACCCCCGGGGGCGCGCACACCGCTGTTTGTTTTGGTCGAAAGTGACCGGCTGTGATAGGACACAGCTAGTCACGTGGTAAAGAGCCAATTTTATTGGCTCTTTACCCCGATCACGGAAGGCCGGAGTCCCGAGGGACACGGCCGATCCCCGATCGCCACGATGCAGGCCCCTGGGGGCCCGCAAAGCGGCGAAAACAGGAGGACATCATATGACGTCCACCCAGGATGGGGAGTGCACCTTGCCGGCGTATTATTACTATACGTCGGTAAGGAAGGGGTTAACAAATAACAAAAAAATACAATTTTTGCATTGCACCTTTTTGCAAAATGGTGAAAATCAAACATATGCAAAAATGTAAATATGCAAATTTCTCAAAAAATCTGAAGGTTTTCATTTTTCCCTTACAGCTTTCAGAATTTGTGAAAGACCCACAAAACCATATATTCTGAAAGCATATGACCTCTAGAATAAAAAGAAGCTGCTACTGATTTCTTAGGCCCTGCGGTATTTGCGGAAATGTTTATCAAAACAATATTGTCGCTAAAAATACACTAAAATCATTATTGGCAGATAAAAACACACAATTTTACAAAATTCCTGCTAAATGTAAAAGCTTATCCTGTGTTGAGTTAATAAATAATGAATATTTGTGAATTTTAAATTGCGCCTTATTGCAAGATGGTGAAAATCGAACGTACCCAAAAATTTCTCAAAAAATCTGGAAGTTTTCATTTTTCACTTACAACTTCCAGTGTTTGTAAGACCCCCAAACCATATATTCTCTGAAAGCATATGACCTCTGGAATAAAAATGAAGATGCTACTGATTTTTGAGGCCCTGCGCAAATGTTTATCAAAACAATATTTTCACTAAAAATACAATGAAATCATTAATCGTGGATTCATACATGGCAAAATGTACAAAATCCCTGCTAAATTCCTAGCAAATATAAAAGTTAAAACTGTATCGAGTCAATAAATAACAAATGTTTGTACGTTTTAAATTGCACCTTTTTGTGAAATGGTGAAAACTGAAGGTAAGTAAATCAGGAAATAAAAGCAATTTACCATTTTCACTTACAGCTTTCAGAATTTGAAAAGACCCCTCAAACTAGACATTTTCTGAAAGCACATGAGCTGTAGAATAAAAAAAAGTGCTACTAATTTTTTGGGCCCCGCAATAATTACACAAATGTCATCATATCGCTATTTTCACTAAAAATACACTAAAATCATTAATAGTGTACTAAAACACAACATAACTTACAACATTCCTGCTAAATTGCTACTAAAGCATCGCTCACATGTGGCATATTTAAGTGTATGCCCATGGAGGGCCATGTTTACCCGCACAGGGATGCACAGATGTTCCATGCATCCCTGTACTGGCAGTCCCATTTATGTCAATAGGGATGCAATGGCTGCACAGGCATAGCTGCTGTTCCCAAGCTGACATCCACATGAGTGTGGGTACATGACCCCGAACGCAGACAGTGTGAGCTCAGGTACATGCATGCAGACCTACATGGATATAAAATTGGGAGCAACGGCTCTGTTCGTGCAGTTTCTGCATTCCAAATGACATCAATGGGACTGCCTGCACAGAGATGCACGGAACACCTGAGCATCCCTGTAAAGGTGAGCTGTGTTGTGTATGCCCTGTGTGAACAAGGGTCTGCCTGTCCGTTTTTCAGGTGGGCCCAATCGGACCACCCATTGTTATCTATGGAAAGGCTGATGTAAATGGACATGAGTCTGTTTACACCCGCCTGCATCCGATCCAGTCCAGTCCGCTAAAAACAGAAGGATGGGGATCCCCATCCATCTAGCAGATCAGATCGGATGGAAATGGACAGGCAGTCCATTTCCATCCGACTGCCCCATAGAGAACAGGGGGGTGTTTTCATGTCCGCTCTGCATCAGGAGATCGAACACGGACCTGTCCTCTGCCTGCTCAGGGGGGATCAGCAGACAGATCCCCCTCTGAGCAGACGGATCTAATCAGACCCCCATATCTCTGTTTTTGAGACAGAGAAAGGGACTGAAGATATTCCTTTTCTCAGTCAGCAGCACTTTAGTTGTAGTTGAATGAATGGAATCCCATTCATTCCTAAAATGACAGACTGATACATTGTATCACTCGCGTTTTACTTGTATCGAGTGGCACAATCTATCAGCTGTCAGTGGATATAGGAGCAATCACTGCCTATATCCACTGTGCTCCAGGGGTGGGCTTGGTATACACACTGACTGGAGGGGGGGCACATCTGGATCCCCCCAAACCCCATAAGCCAGCGGGAGGGGCAGAGGAGGGATGTCGGCTTATGATAGCAGGGGATAGTTGCAGGGGATTGAATTTTCAGGGGGGGTCAGATCAGGTGGAAGGGGGAAATTAGTGCTGGGGGTGAAGGGGGTAGGAGAGGATTGTGGGGGGGCAGTTTAAGATGAAAGTTAGCAGCTGGAGGTGCAGAGGCAGGGAACAGAGAAGCGGCGGCATGGAGGGGAGGGGGGGTAACATTTAGGTTTAATAATCCACTGATTAGAGTTATAGAATTGTTCAGCAGAGGGAGAAATAAGGTCCGTATGGGCTTGGCCACCTGCAGGCACTTCTGTAGGTCTGTATGGCGTATGGCCGTGGCAGTGAAAGGGTTAAAACGCAAACATGACTGAATGGGAATAGACTGTAAATAGAACATTTTCACCCAAAGCTTCAAGTACTTTCATGTTCAAATAGACAAAGTTATAAAAATGTAGATATTAATCGACTATACTGTAGTGGTTTTGATCTATTTCCACTAAAATCAATCAGGACACCAGGATATTATTGAAAAAGTGAGTGACAGATTGCTGTGGACCACCCATATAAGTAATATTTCCTTTATAGAAAGCTATTGGAAAGCTTCCAAGTGTATGGCTGGCAGAAAACATCTACAGATTTCAAACTGCCTACTCTACATTATTATATTTTCATGGTTATTGAGCTTGGGATGTTTGTGTTTTTCAGCAGAGAGCGGGCTGAAGTCCGCTGTCTGCTGAGGTCACAGAGCTGGTCCTGGCTCGGGCAAGATTGCGACACTGGAGTCGGGATCCACCCACACACCTGGACAGGCACCCGGTTCAACCTCTCAGCGAGCCGTTGAGAGCCTGAACCGGCTGCTCCTGCTCTCTCCACAGCTCAGCACCCCAGTGAGCAATGAGGAGGCAAAGCAGAGAGTGGTGACTAACAGTCAGCAGCTCTCTGCTCAGGGAGCTGTAAGAACCCATTGATCTGCAGTGTTTGATCGCTCGGTTATCAGTCTTAGAGCCTGTGGGGGACCGATGCTGCATCCACCTAGGTATAGATAGTATAGTTGAGTATAACAAGCATACTATGCTGCACATACAGACTGATTTTACTGTTGCAGGTTTAGTGACACTTTAAGGAGAAATATCCCTTGTCAGAAACATGGCCGTTATTGTTTGTAAGGCTAACATTGTAGTACTGATGTAGAGTAGTAGATTCAATAACAGGTGAGTGTGGCCCAAAAATGGAAGTGGCTGCATGCTAGGCATGATAAGGCAGCTTGCTTGACCTGAGACGAACTTGAATCAGACTGCCATCTAAGCAACGGTAAGGGACTGTCAAATAGGGCTTTTCTGTAACTGAAACCGACCCAGAGAGACTAAAGTTGGCCATCGATTTTTTTTTGTTTTTTTCTTTATTAAGCCAGTAGACGGAATAAATAAAAAAAATGAACAGATTCCTTTATCCCCAAAAGAGAGGTGGGGCATTGTATTTTGAGAGCAAGATTCTCTGTTGACAGTATACACTCCTCAGTGGGTACAGCTTCTGACTGAAAAAAGTTTTCCAGCTTGTCCGCTCGACAGAAGCCAATCTAACAATCTACTTCGGCTGAAGGGGAACGGGCCACACACAGATCCAAATTTTCTGGTCCCTCATGAACCGGCCAAATTTGGATCTGCCTAAAGCAGACGTAAACTAAAGTAAAAAAAATGAATAATTGTGGGCTCAGGGTGGTCTAGGCCATAATGTGTTAGTATGCGCTGCATCCTGTGCGAATATCTCCTAAACACCATAAGTTTAGGAGATATTCACTGTACTTATAGGTATGCCTTATTATAGGCTTACCTGTAGGTACAAGTTCAAAAGTGGAGTTCTAGTAAGGTGCTAAGACTGAGAGATAGTGAAATAGGCATCTGGATTGGTTATGTTAACCCATGTTGCTCTATCTTGCTTAACATACCCCATCAGTGGAAACATTTGTTATCCTCATTAGGGTGATAAAATGAGATAAGAAGCTCTGAAATGTACACTGGTGAGTGGACTATCCATGAAACATCCACTGGTGAGTGGACAGGCTCCTTAGGGTCCTTTCACATGAGCGGACCGTTCAGGTCCACCTGTCAGTTTTTAAGGCGGACCTGAACGGACGCTCCATTACCCTCTATGAAGCGACGGATGTCAGCAGTGACAAGTCCGCTGACATCCAATCCGCTCCAATCCTCTAACTACAGACGGATGGAAACCCTATTTTCCATCCATCTGGCAGATCGGATCGGATGAACACGGGCAGACGGTCTGTGTTCTTCCGATCCCTATAGAGGAGAGCGGAGCTCTGACAGGTCCGTTTCTGTACGGAGTGCAGAGACGGTCCTGTCATCCACCGGCTTAGTGGGGATCAAAGGATGGATCCCTGCTGAGCAGCGGAACCCATCCGCTAGTGTGAAAGGACCCTTAAAAGGCTCAAGGTTTGATGCTGATCACTTTACTCTTGATGAATGTTTAAGAATAAAACAGTTATTTAATTATTTAGGTCAGTAATTTAAAAGTGAAACTACAAGCAAACAGCTGAATACACAGGTGAAATACAAATGTACAATGAATCAATGTGGGGATATTCATTTTTTGTCCATTCAGCATAAAAGGGGAAGAGAGAGCTGATAGGAGGCTTCAAATCTAAACCTTGAAATTGTGGTGGTCGTGCAGCATTGAAGAGGGGCGTGAGTCACAATATTAGCTAAACAGAATAACAAGGAATTTAGCAACATAGTTTTACTGAACTGCATATTTAGCATTTTTCTATGAGTTCAAGTTTAATACAAAGGATTATTCCAAGTGTTTAAGCCATAAAAAACATCAACATGTTATGGAGATCCTTACAGTGCGTTCTTTATGTATTTATAATACTGAGAATAATATGACAGCTCAACTATCCGAGATTTGTTTTGTTGAGCCAGCAGGACTATAGGGCAAATCAATGGAAGCATCAATTAAAACCATACAGTTGGAGGTTCATGCTGGTAGGTCATGCTGTTACTTTCCTATATTTATGTTGCTCAAAACTTGCTTTATGCTGGAAGCTTTGTTATGGATCAAAACAGAAATATGCAATGAGAGCTCAAACTCTGTCAGCAACACTTTTCTATATGATCAGCAATTCATTTAACACCAAGCAATAAAACACATTAGGCAAATCTTCTAGCTGCCTTTGAGTGGTATGCATAAAATACCTTCAATTTTGAATGACCGTATGACAGTATCACGGCACTGGACAAAAAGATTCTTAAAAATGCATAAGCATTAGAATATCATGTCATAGATATTATTTATTTATACAAGAACTACATTTTTAGGCAGCAGCACAAAATGTGACAAAATCTTAAAATCTGTAAACAATTAACATTTGTGTTAGTAATCCACGGCGTAAGAGACCTATGAATCCTATGTTCTTGTTATAAAATATACCCACACTCTGTCACTAGCCCAGTGTAAGCCAGTAACAGTGGTTCCTGTTTCTGCCACACCAGTCCCAGTGGCATCAGACCAGTGCAGCCAGCAACAGTGTTCATGATTGCTACCACATAAGTCAGAGTGCCACCAGAGCACTGCAAGCCAGTAACAGTGTTCCTTATAACTGCCACACCATTTGCAGTGTCACCAAACCAGTGCAGCCAGCAACAGTGTTCATGATTGCCGCCATACAAGTCCCAGTGTCTCCAGATCAGTGTAAGCCAGCAACAGTGGTCCTGATTGCCGCCACACCAGTCCTAGTGTTACCAGACCAGTGAAGCCAATAACAGTGTTCCTGATCACTGGCACCTGAATCCCAGCATCACCAGAAAAGTGTAAATCAGCAACAGTGTTCCTGATCACCCCCATACCAGTTCCAGCGTCACAAGACCAGTGTAAACCAGCCACGACGCTCCTGATTGCTGCCACACTAGCAGCCAGCAACAGTGTTCCTGATCACCACCACACCACTGCCAGTAACTTACATTAATGCAGCCAGCAACAGTGTTCCTTTTAGCCACTACACCAGTGATCACAGGGGCTTTATTTTACAGTACAGTGTCACCAGAGCAGACTGGACTTCTGTTCATTAGCTGTACAATGTAATTATTTAAAAAAAGATGATTACAGTGGGTATATATAAGGGAAATTAGCTTGAGTGATCAACACTACACTCCCTTAAAGTCAGACCAAGCCTCACAGCATAGATAGATTCCGTCTTTATTATTGACCCATAGGGAAATTATGGAATTAGAGATCACAACAGAGGAAGTCCCATTTGATACTAGGCAATCTAAATCTTCTAAAAGGCCCATGTTACAGTGTCATACCACAAATATTTGCTCTGCAACTAATGCCGCATTTAATATATTTTAACACACTCCAATAGAACACTCCCCTAGAGGAAGGCTCTAACAGGGCCCACATTTGCAGGAACCCAGAGCACAATAAAGACTTGGAAAAAGTAACTTCACTTTTGATGAGAAAAAAAAAAAAACAATCCTCTCTGGGTGTACATTTCAGGGATTTTAAAAAACCTTTTCCTACCTGTTTCTGCTCTAAAGGAATAGCTGTTAGTTAGATCATGTCTTGTGCAGGACTGATTCAGAATGGGAGTGACTTTTTCATTATTGATTAGCTGCTGCATTAGAAGGGCTCTAATGAGGAGAGTCGTAGAGTCTGCATTCCTTTAAAAATGATTGACCCATTAGGAGGATCTTTCCAAAACTGAAATTTCCATTATAGAAGATTCCTAAAATCTGACTTCTATCTTAGTGCAAACTTCGGGGAAAATCAGTGAGCTAATCACACAGGCAAGAAAACTTTGGGGGCATTCCATATACCAACTTGCATTACATTTTACAGAAAATTACAGCACAGCAGATGAAAAGTAAACATAACGTTTAATAATAAATATGGCTGCCCTCCTCGTCCCCTTACATGCCACATTTGGCAAGTCTTTTTTTTCTGGGGGGGAGTGGGTACTTCCTGCCCCACTTACTCCTTCCGTCCCTTGGCCGCCTAGGCGACTCGTCATCTCCCCCTAGGCAGCCCCTCCCTCTATGCGATCTTCTGGGACGTCAAAGATCCCAGAAGATTGCCTGGCCACTAGGAGAGCGCAGCACGACTTGCACATGCACAGTGTGCGCCTCGGCTGTGAAGCCGCAAGCTATCACAGCTGGGTACCCACAGTAGTAATGACAGCACCGTGGAGAAGAGGGGGAGAGGAGCGAGGTTTCGGGCGGCCGCACCACTGGGCCATGGGACAGGCGAGTGTCTGTTTATTAAAAGTCGGCAGCTACACCTTTTGTAGCTGTTGACTTTTAATAAACTTACAAAACAGTGGAACTCTGCTTTAATATCATTAATTGCAAATTTTAAAATATATCCATATGGATCAACTGTACTTTATTCCTAATTGACAAGCATTGAACCAAATTAGAAGGGAGATCTCGACTCCCTATTAAGATTTAATTGGGACAGCAAGGAAGACAGGAAAAGAATGCTACTCTCTCTTAAACTACCAAAGTCTTTCAAAACCATATCCTGGCCACATTTTCTACACACTGACTAAATTAAACTTCACAACTGAATCTATTACCATATTACACTCTCCCTCTCCACCCCTACAGCAAATATCAGATTGAAACGACACAAACCTGATATTCACATAAAGTTGGGCACTAGACAGGAGTGCTCCTTCTCAATGTTTCTTCTGCACAACTTCTGACTTCCAGGGGTTCCATCAGCAGAGTTACTCACCATAGAGGCACCTTCTTTGCAGACAACTTACTACTCCTTTTTCCAATCATCACTCTACCTAATCTCTTCAAACCCTTGAGAGAATTTGAGGATATAGCAGTTAATCACAAGTCAGGGGCCTTAACCACTTCAGCCCCGGAAGGATTTCCAGCTTTAGGACCGGAGCCCTTTTTGCGATTCGGCGCTGCGTCGCTTTAACTGAAAACTGCGCGGTCGTGCGACGTTGTACCCAAACGAAATTTGCGTCCTTTTTTTCCCACAAATAGAGCTTTCTTTTGGTGGTATTTGATCACCTCTGCGTCATTTCTGATCGCCGCTATAAACAAAAGAAGAGCGACAATTTTGCAAAAAAACCCAAATTTCTTACTTTTTGCTAAAATACAAATCCAAAAAAAAATATAAAAAAACATTTTTTTTCACCGTTTTTGGTCGATTTATATTCTTCCTCATATTTGCGATAAAAAAAAATCGCAATCGGCGTTTATTGATTGGTTTGCGCAAAAGTGGCCGCGTTTACGGATGATGAGAATTCATTTTTGGGGTTTTTTTTTTTTTTTTTTTA
>BLSH010081776.1:421139-443720 GCA_018402905.1 Glandirana rugosa
GCGGGGGACGTCCAATTGGGGAAGTGACGGTTACCGTAAATGTGTCATTAGTCACGTAAAAATATCGTGACTAGCGACATATTTACGGTTACCAGGGTTTTTTCACAGTTTTACCAGGCGGTACAGGCGACTTTATAGCAATGCCATTGGCAGTGAAGGGGTTAACCTGCAGGGGGCGCGCTAAGGGTTAACTATGTTCCCTGGGCGTGTTCTAACTGTAGGGGGGATGCCCTAACAGGAGAAGGGAAGTTATCACAGCCTTCACGTAAAGGAAGGCTGTGATCACTTCCCTTCCCCCTCACACAGAGCGGAGGTCCGTGTTTACATACACGGACCTCCGCTCATTCGCTCCGGGGGGGCCATCGCGGGTGGCCGGCGGCAATCGAAGCCGCCGCACCCGCTCCCTGGCCCTCCCCGAACACAGTGAGCGCGCGGGCGCGCCTCCGGCGGCGCGCGCGCGCTCACAGTGCGCGTTATCGCAGCCGCCGTCGTATGACGGCGATTTGCGATAACGAACCACCTTGTCGCTGTCAACCTGCGGTTGGCGGTCGGCAAGTGGTTAAAGTCACTTTACTGAATTCTACGGTCACAAACCTAAAGGATCATTTAAGCTTACCTCAGACATAGCCACACTTTACAAATCAAATTACGCCCCTCTTTTTGCAAAGTTGATGCAAAAGATGGATGAGTGATCTGCTTACTCTCTTTCATGGCTAGATAGAGTCTCTATGATTGCTACCTAAGTTCTGTATTATTTCAAAACCTTACCCATCAACTTCCCCCTCCCCTGATCTGTAAAAAAATATAATCTGACATCATAAAATGTATCTTCTAGGGGACGCAGGTTTGGCTGCAAGAAAGCAAATGTTTTCAAATTATATGGTGGTTTATGGATGCCAAACCTCCTGAAACATTACAGCTTATAAACCATACTGGTTACATATCTAATCTCAGGTGGGCACTCCTCATTCTATATGCCCCCTTATGTGGCTGCTGCAGAAATAATATAGTGTAATTGTATGCCCTAAACTTTCACATTCACTATACCCTGTTCCAAATTATTATGCCAATTATATTTTTCTCATTTACCTAAATTGATGTAAACAACAGTCAGCATGATTCTCATGTTATCAACTATTAAGAGTATAATTCAAGTTTTATTCAAACAAATCTCCTAATGCTAATAGTATTTTTTTCAAAATAAAAAACTTACAATGCACTGTTCCAAATTATTACGCACAGTAAGTTTCAAAACACTTTATAGGTTGTAAAGAACTGAACATTTTCATTTGTTATGTTTGCAGCATATTTACTGAAATCAAAAGCTATTTCAATCAAACTTTGAACAACATTTTAACTTTTAAAACATTTTAACAGGTCGTGTTACATTTTAACATAGGACCCCTTATTTGATAGCAGCTTCACAAGTCTTGCATCCATTGAACGTGTGAGTTTTTGGACAGTTTCTGCTTGAATTTGTTTGCAAGGTGCCAGAATAGCCTTCCAGAGCTGCTGTTTGGATGTAAACTGCCTCCCACCCTCATAGATCTTTTGCTTGAGGATGCTCCAAAGGTTTTCAATAGGATTGAGGTCACGGGAGGATGGAGGCCACACTATGACTTTCTCTCCTTTTATCCCCATAGCCGCCATTGATGCAGAGATATTCTTTGCAGCATTAGATGGTGCATTGGCATGCACGAAGATGATTTTATTACGGAAAGCATAGTTCTTCCTTCTGTACCAGGGAAGGAAGTGGTCAGTCAGGGACTGCACATACTTTGCAGAGGTCATATTTACACCTTTGAGGACCCTAAATGGGCTGACCAGCTCTCTTCCCATGATTCCGGCCCAAAACATGACTCTACCACCGCCTTGCTGATGTTGCAGCCTTGTTGGAACAGGGTGACCATCCACCAACCATCCACTACTCCATCCATCTGGACCATCCAGGGTTGCATGGCACTCATCAGTGAACAGGACTGTTTGAAAAGTAGTCTTCATGTATTTTTATGCCCAATGCAGCCGCTTCTGCTTGTGAGTATTGGTTAGTGGTGGCCGAATGGAAGGTTTATGCACAGTTGTAAGACTCTGGAGGACTCTACACCTTGCAGCTTCAAATATCTGTTTGCTACTATGTAATGGTGTTTTAGCAGCTGCTCTCTTGATCCGATGCATGGATCTGGCAGAAATCTTCCTCAATGTGCCTTTATATGCACAAACCCGTCTGTGCTCTGAATCAGCCACAAATCTCTTAATAGTGCGATGATCACGCTTAAGTTTTCGTGAAATATCTACTGCTTTCATACCTCGTCCAAGGCATTGAACTATTTCACTCTTTTCGGCAGCAGAGAGATCCTTTTTCTCCCCCATATCGCTTGAAAATTGTGCTCTGCTTAATAATGTGGAACAGCCTCCTTTAGTAGTTTTTCCTTTAATTGGGCTCACCTGGCAATCTAATTATCACAGGTGTCCGAGATTGTTTTCAGTGATGAAAGGAGCCCTGAGACACAATGCCATCCATGAGTTAAACTGAAAAACAAAATATTTAATCTTTGTGACACTGAAATAGAATTTGCATAATAATTTGGAACAGGGTGTATGCCTATGGGATAACTTGTGTAAACTATTCTGACTCTTGATTATTTTCTCAGAATTTTTAAAAATGGCTGACACCACTACAAGGTTAATAAAAAATAAATATATATATATTAGGCAAAGAGAGGTCATATCTGTGTAATACCAGTGGATCCCACAGGCTAGCTAAGGAAATGGATTTAGAAAGAGACCGGGGAAGAAGACTTGAACTCATGGATTACCCAAATTAACCTGTAAAATCTTTTAAAGTGTCACCTATGGAGATTTTTTAATACTAAAGTTTGGCGCCATTCCACAAGTGTGCACAATTTTAAAGCATGACATGTTAGGCATCTATTTACTCTGCGTAACATCATCTTTCATATTATACAAAAAAATTGGGCTAACTATAGCGTTTTTTTTTTCTTTTTATTCATGAATTTTTTTTTTTTTTTTTTTAGAAAAAACTGAGTGTTTGAAAAATTGCTGCGCAAATACCGTGTGACATAAAAAGTTGCAACGACCACCATTTTATTCCCTAGGGTGTCAGCTAAATATATATATATATAAATAATGTTTTGGTTCTGAGTAATTTTCTGGCAATAAATGATGATTTTTACCTGTAGGGGAGAAGTGTCAGTATTGGCATGGGTGGTAAGTGGTTAATTACCATAAGTAGGTAATATACAAATAATTATTCTATATTGTTTTTAAGGTAATTTACTATATTTTCAAAAGCTGTACTCAAGTAGGTGGCTTAACACACAAATTACTGAAGTTTGACGTCATAAATTCAAAGCAGTGATTTCACAGTAAATAGATAAATAATAATTATGTTAAAATATATAGCATAATAATATGTTATTTAGCTTGAGTAAAAAAGTACCTTTTCAGCAGCAGCAGTTTCTCCCTCTTAGCTGTGTGAGAAAAACATGGGATTATGGGTATATCATATACCCATAAACCCATATTTTTTCCTTGTAGTTAATTGGGCTGCTCTGGAAGGGAGCTGTTATCTTTTAGACAATGCCCCCTTCTATGACATTGCAGTGAAAGGAGAGTTTCCACTGCAGCAATTTTATTGGACAGCTTGGGCCCATGGTGCTTTACCATTGGTCCAAAGCTCCAAGCTGTCCATTGAGCTCAGTGTCTCTAACAAGAAGTTAGAGGCACTGTGAGCTCATCCTCTAAGTCTGCTGCAAACATCATCAGCCAGCTTGTATTTAAACTGGCCGCGCTGTATGCAGCTTCTGACAGGCTGCAAATGGAGCCCTGTATCTCCGGAACCATATGTGATAGGAGCTCCAATTTTTGACCAGTGGTGGGGTATGACTTCGGCTACCTAATGTGATTTGTAGCTGTTGACGTTAAATGTTTATACTAAAGACTGTAGCTCCTCTTTAACATGACTCTTGGAAGCTGATAACAATGTCCTCTCTTAGCTGCTATGTAGTCATCAACAGAATTGCCAAGATCTATTGCAATGCCTCTTCAATATGCTTCAGAGGATGCGAGCAAATGGGCGTGATGTTCCATATTTGGTGGACCTGACATAAAATCAGACATTACTACATAAGAATATATACAATGATATATTCTTCTACCAAATACTCAAGTCTGGATACACAGGCCTGTTAACCGAACTAGTTACTGATATTCCCAGAGACTATCTTCTACATATTCTTGGCCACACATTTGTGGTGGATATTACTGGTACTAAAAATAAGATCTACTGGGGTATGATGCATGAAAATCTAAGGCTGGGATCACATATGAACCGCATGTGGTTCACAGCAGGGGTCCAGTGCTTCCTGGTCCACCGTTTCAAGTCCAATTTCAGCCCGAATTTTTGCTGAATTCGGACCTGAAACGGACCAAAGGACACACAGCGTTTTTGTGCAAATCACACCAGACCCGCTGCGGAGATACGTGAACCGGCTCCATAGAGAGCCGGTCAAAATCTCCTGCTATTGCGAATTGGATGAGGAGAATCGGCATCTAATTTGCAATGGTGTGAACCCAGCCTTAAAAGCATTTTAAAGGACAAATAGGAGTGGCTTGGGAGAAATTGGAACCTGTGGATATGCATACGTAAGCTCAACACTGGGGTTTGGATGGTATGGATCCTTAGCCGGGAGGAGGATTTACTTTTGCTTTCCTTTCTTTTTCTCTCACTATCAGCTTTAGTATTATACATTATTATACAGGATTTATTTGACAGTTTGTGCAGCACTTTACAACATTAGGGCAAGCAGTATGATTACAATACACCTCAATATAGGAGGAATCAGAGGGCCCAGCTCGTTAGAGCTTGCAATCTATGAGGGAGCTTTATCTTTACTTTACTTTCTCTTCTGTCTACCTTAAAACTTTCACTCTCTTTATGGTTTTTATGATAGACTAACAGTTGTAATAGCTGAAGAAAAAATACACAACCAGATTTGGATGGGGTTCTGGGTTTCTGATGATGCCATCAGCTAAACAGACAGATACAGGCCTTCGCTCAACTTTCTATGCAACAAACCAATATGTTCAGAGGTGGACCCTACCTTTTGCAGCTCAGCTATATTGGATGGCTTTTTATCTTACAGTTGTTCAAAATACTCACATTATGTCTCTACTTTACATATGGAGTGTAATAAATAATTTTAAGAAATGTTTGCTTTTTCAATTACTTTATCCAAACCAATAAAAAACACTGAAATAAAAATATGTCTGATGCTAGGTCTACATTTGTGTTTTCTGTGATTTGTTTAATACCCTAACATTGTACAATAATATGTTGTAATCTGTCACCATGTGATAAACTTAATATAAACTAAGGAAATGTTGTCACTATTATACAAAGATATAACCACTGGACCACTGGGCAGTTACAGATAGATAAGTCAACTTACTCCTTTACTACAGTATATAAGGTATCAAGCAAATGGCTGTTTTGCAACTGGGCATGGGGTCATGACATCTACTCAAGTCTATACTAGCCCCTTGGTATTCAACTGTTAAAGCAGTAGTAAACCTCTGCAAAAAAAACACAAAAAAACCTGCACGACGATGGCATACTAGCACATTATGAAATGCTCACCTTAGAAAGAAGCCCTTCCAGCAACGCCAACTAAAGGCTGAGTGGGCCGACATCTTCTCCCGTCCTTTCTTCAGGGATCACTGTGAGTGGCCGGAGCAACGATGACCTTTGAAGGACCTTTGAAGCGCATGCACCGCTGACGTCAGTGGCTGCATGCAGGGTGAATATCTGCTAAACGGTGCACGTTTAGGAGACATTCATTTTACCTACAGGAAAGCCTTATTATAGACTTACCTGTAGGTAAAAACAACAAAGCATGGTTTACAAATGCTTTAACCACTTCCGGACCAACGCCGTCACCTGATGGCGGTCACTTTGCTGTTGTATATCGTTGTTATGGTAGCAGATAGCTCCACCGCAAGATCACTTTTATCTAGGGCGGGAGAGGTGCCCCCCCGCTATTTTCCCGTTATCTGGATGCCGAGTCAGCGGAAGATGCTGACCACTCGGCTCCATAGCATTGCAGAGCAGAAGCTACGTCACAAGTCACTTCTGTCCAATGCTCTTAAAGGGGACTTTTTTTTAAATGTAATTTTAGTGTAAATATGAGATCTGAGGTCTTTTTGACCCCGGATCTCATATTTAGGAGGTCCTGGCATGCTTTTTTTCTATTACAAGGAATGTTTACATTTCTTGTAATAGGAATAAAGTAATAATTTTTTTAAAAGAATGGTGTAAAAATAAAAAATTAAAAGTAAAATAAATAAGAAAAAAAAAATTAAAGCGCCCCGTCCCACCGAGCTTGTGCACAGAAGCAAACGCATACGCAAGTCACGCCCGCATATGAAAACAATGTTCAAACCACCCATGTGAGGTATCGCCGCAATCACTAGAGCAATAATTCTAGCACTAGGCCTCCTCTGTAACTCAAAACTGGTAACCTGTAGGAATTTTTAAACAATGCCAATGGAGCTTTTCAAGTGCAAAAGTTTGTCACCATTCCACGAGCAGGCGCAATTTTGAAGGATGACATGTTGGGTATCAATTTACTTGGCGTAACATTATCTTTCACAATATGGAAAAAAATGGGCTAACTGTTGTCTTATTTTTTAATTTAAAAAAGTGAAATTTTTCCAAAAAAAATCACGCTTGTAAGACCGCTGCGCAAATACGGTGCAACAAAATGTATTGCAACGGCCGCCATTTTATAGCAAAAAAAAAAACAACAGATTTTTACTTGTAAACACCACGTGTCAAATAAAGGTTCGGTCTGGAAGTGGTTAAATGGTAGGAATTTAGCAAACAGTAGGAGCTCTACAACAGGGGTGTGAATCAGCACAAGGGAAGCATGGAGCTTAATCTCAACTTGAGGAGGCCACCCCACAAGATGCTTTCACCATTGTTTCTGGCCAAGCCAGATTAAATTAAATATAATGCTCATGTCATTTGTCAGATAAAGAAAGACACATGAAGACAAACCCAGATAAAAAATATACCCTAATACCTTAGTTTCAGGGTAAAAAGCCTGACCCCTTTTGTCAGGGTAAGGCTTACCATTAAGAAATCATTAAATAACCCATGTACACATGGGAAGATTATACAAACATAAACCTGTCAGTAAAGTATTTATGTTTTTAAGCTTTGTTAAACTGCACTGCTTAAAAATATATTCAATGACTATCTAGATTGAGTCAAGGGTTAACATGTAAAATCTGTGAGAGGATGAAGAAGTAAAAATCAGTTACATAATTTTCAAGACCGTAAAATAAAATGTTCATGAGTTATGCATTTTAACCTTGCTGACCTTCAACCTTGGCAATCACATGCTTCTTCAAATGAATTAAAACAAGTCCTGTTATTTCATGGTTCTTATTTATGCATTTATTTTGTTATACTGTGGCAGCGTTTTGTAATGCCAATCAATATCAAAAGAAGATCTGTGAATCCGTAAAGTGTATGGTTGATATAAAACCACTTACAAAGAGGATTACTTAAATCCAAGACATCCTTCAAATAATGAAAAGTGAGTGATGGGCGGAAAAGCTAGAAATGCATTGTCAGTTATTGAAGACATCCAAAACCAACACGTTAGATAAATAAAAACATCAAAGATTTTAAAATTTAAAGCAACAAAATTCTTATGACTAGTAGTGTCATTAAAATACACCATTGTAAAAATCGCTAAATTGCCAAATGTCAAAAACACCATGCTTTAAAGGGACCTTGTCATCACAATTTAGAATCTACTGTTAAAACTTTGTTATATAAATTGCAGGTGATGGAAAAGTGACAAAGATGAAACCCTTCTGCGGGGGGACGGGCTTGTAGGACAACCATACCAGATGGAAAGAATAATGTGTGAACAGGGTTTCTTTAATACTTTTTAATTATTTCTATATTATTGTACATCAGGCAGTGTCTAGGAATGAGTGGCATCATCCTTCTTGTGAGATCTGCTACAGAGGGTTTACACAGGTACACTGGGTTCTGTGGGGGACCATATGTGCACTGGAGAACAAGAAGGTCCTACCAAAGTAGTAGAAGGTACCTACTAAGCGAGCCCACCAGGAAAGTGTCATTGTTCTGGGCCAGTCATAACCCTGCCCTGCAGTCACATCTAGACATGCCCAATGTATGCATGCGGCTGTTGGGCAGGGAATGGCTGCATGCAGATGACTGGTGCAGTACAAGAAATAACTTCCTGGAGGGCTCACTCAGGTATGTTTGGACAAAGCCACGAACATGTCTGAGCTCATTACTACCATCTAATAATGATTACTGGCATACTCTAAACTTCTTTTAATATGGAAAAGGTGACAAATTGTAAATGTGCAATTTGTTAAAGCCCCAGGTGATGAAAATAAAAATATTGCCCTTGTAGTGGGGTCCTCTGTATTGCCAGGGTAAATACTAGTTATGCTTAAGGGTTACTTTGCAAGCAGCTTTACTTACCTCATAACTTGCTTCAGCACTCTCCTCTTCCGCCCAAAGCTACAGTCTATAGGCATAGCCTCAGCATCATCAAGTACAATACAGGAACATCAACCCTGTACTGTACAATTAGGTGGCCAGAATGTGACTGACGGTGGTCAGAACTTTCAAAGCAGCTGCAAGGATTGGTTGCAGCAATGGAAGGAGACTGCTGGATCAAGGAGTAGATTTTTTTCATTCTCATGGATAAGGGTTTTCAAGTTATGGTAGTATTCCACATAGTGGGTTTTGTCTTGTTAAGCAGGGAAGTCTATTAGAAACAACATAAACTATTTAAATAGTCTATATTTTTTGCTACAGAAAACATACACAAATATTTAACAATCGTTTGATGGTTCATTATTGTTAATTAGTGGTGGCTGCTTCATGAGTCCCACTGGTTTTGACACTACATTGATACAGCTAAATCCTCATACTAGGAGTCTCTCCTTCCCACTAACCTACACAATACAGCTACGTGAAGCCCTGTACCCACTTGTCAATGCACATCCCTTATTTGCTATGCATATATGACAGTCTAGTGCCTGGTAACCTTCACTTGAAATAGCACAAATGACACTAAGATAGGTGACCAATCAGATTATTTAAAAAAATGTAGTTTAAGTATTTACATAGTGTATATGGGGTTAACCTGACTTTACATCCTGCTATGTATATCTGAAGTTAAAGTGGTTGTCAAGTCATGACAACCACTTTAAAATACAGGTACGCCTACAATAAGGCTTACCTGTAGGTCCAGGAAATATCTCCTAAACCGTACAGGCACATGCGCACTGAAGAATCGCCACCCAGGGTAGCCCAGGGTGCCGTTTCTTCTGTATTCGTGCCGTAAAAGACGGCTCCTGTGCGCATGCGTGGGAGTGACATCAGCGCGGCTCCGCCAATCACAGCGCTGGAGCCCGCGCTGTGATTGGACAGAGCCGCAGACCCTGGAAGAACGATGTCGCTGGTCACAGCAGTGTGCCCAGACCGCTGCAACAGCTTTGTTCCAGGGTAAGTGTTTCATAATGAGCTAGTATGCGCTGCATACTAACTCATTATGCCTTTGCATTAGGTTTTCTTTTTTTTGAAGGGGGGGAAGGCTTTACAACCACTTTAAGTGGTGTATTAGCAGAGGTATCCATACAACATTTCAAACACTAGTGTACAAAGCAGTCTTTTACAATGATTGTTATGGAAAATACATAACTATTGGGGAACTACAGTTCTCCCCAAAGCTATTGACCAGATATTTCACCTTATATTCCATTAACTGTGCAAAATGTATAACTTGCTACATTTTGTGAAAGCCTCTTGACCTACACCAAACAGGCTATCTAAGTAGTCTCACCACTCTTTGGGCTAAAACTCTTTGTTTAAAATTAATTCTATAGACATATGCTTTCTTGATATAGTAGTTCGTTCTTTTTTGTTCCCAACCAAAGTTTATTCAAGAAAAATAGAGCAAAAAAAAAAAAAATCAAGTGTGAGATATATAAAATGCAGAAGAAATACAGTATCTTAGTTGTATAACAATGTACAACTTGTGACAATTAGATGTTTTTTTTTTTTAAAACAAGATCATGTTTTAAATAATAGATCAATACTCCAATACCACGCAGAAATCCATATAGATAAAAACAAATGCAAAAAAACAAATAAAAATATAGCGAGAGCTAGAAAAAGTAGCCATCAAACCAGCTGACAAAAAGTAAACAGGGTTTCGGCCTTAAACTAAAAATAATGGCAGATAACTGTGACTTGGCCAATTTGGTCAAGAAATTTTTCTTCACGTTGTAAAAAGCTGCGGCTCAGTAAGGCATCTTTTCAACTTTACAGTTGCCTTCTGTCAAGCAGACAGAAAGTAAAACCAGATAATGAAACAGTTTTATTAGCAACATTCACATTGTCTTTTCTGTGATTTAAAATTATATTGCAGTGACCATATCTTCACAGTTCACAAATACCTACAAAAACAAACATATTTATACAATATTGCTATGTGCCACAGAAAGACTGCAGCTACCATAAAATTTGTGCTATAATTTCAATCTTCATTCCAGCACCTCTAGTTTACAACTAGGTTGCTCACAAAGCAAGTCGGCCAAGCTGGAAGCCTTGATGGCTATTAGTTTAGACAACTTCTTCATCCACATATTTTTAAGAGGCCAGCATTACAGATTGTGTTAATGTAGTTTCTGAAGAATAGATTTACCTAGTATAACATGGAACTGACAAAGCAGAATAGAAACTTTAACATTTGTTCGATAAGATAGTTCATTTAGAAGTAAATGGAGTAGGGTACATTTTTCTAACATATTTAAAGGTGCATATTGGTTGTTTCTTCTAGATAAAAAAAACACCCAAAACTATTCAGAGTATATTTTTAGAAACATGCATCTAGCATAGCAAGACTTTCTTTGGCAGTGCCAGGGTAAACTAGTAACCTAGAATTAAAAGCACTTTAGCTTTGGTCAACTTTGGTTTATTAGCAAACCACCGCATGCATTGTTGCCATTAATAACCTGGGAAGGGTCAGCACCTAGGCTGAGCTATTTGAAACCCCCCCTGGATTCTACTGGCAACAATGGGGATCAAGAAAAGAGAAGTACATGTATAAAAGGTACAATTTCATTGTGATAAACAAGGGTAAAAAAATCGGGAATGAAACCCTCTGAAATAACAATAGATACAAAATTTAAAAACAATTGAACAGCTAGCTGCAAAGAGGTATACATAAATTACAGTATTAGACCGGATGCACTCTAGCACTGCCACAATGATTGGGGTCAGTGATGATGTGAGTCTTGTGTAATTCCAACATGTTTCAGAATATTTTCCTTCTTCAAGGGATTTACATTAAGGGTCAAACTAGTAAAGGCAATTTCTGCAATATAAGGAAATTTCTGAATGCTCCACACCACATACAGGTATGACTGTGCCATTGCTTGCTACTATCCATTCTGTGTGCAATTCAGGGAAGGCCTATTGAAGCTAGTCCCTGTTATGTACACTAGTACGACTCCACAGTTTGTTTCTTTTTTTCATGCTTTTCAATTTGCTACGACTTTTTCTACCAACCACTCATTGTATTGCACTTTGTCTGGTTATAGATCCTGATATCTGACAAATCTTTTTGAGCTGACATAGCCACTGGTTGTCTCTTGTAGCTGATTGAGATTGATCGCCTGTGGCGCAGCCTGGCGCTCACAGCATGCGGTGTAGGGGCTTCAGCCTATCCTTTTGGGGCCGACTTCTGCCCTGTCGCAAGCTGGATCACTGTACATGAGCTGCACGGTGTAACTGTAAGTGGACAGATACCCTGGATATGTACACACATTCTCTCATACTGCTGTAATATATCTATTTGTACCACGTTTATTGTCTGTACAATATGACTTTCAGATATTTCCTTATATTGCAGAAATTGCCTATACTAGTTTGACCCTTCATGTAAATCCCTTGAAGAAGGATAATACACAGCTTTATTCAGAAAAATGTCAGGATGACACAAGGCGCACATCATCACTGACCCCAATCATTGCGGCAGTGCTGAAGTGCATCGGGTCTAATACTGTAATTTATGTATACCTCTGCAGCTATTCAATTGTTTTTACATTTTGCATCTCTGTTATTTCAGATCGTTTCATTCCCCTGATTTTTTTTTTTACCTTTGTTTATCACAATAAAATTGTACCTTTTATACATTTACTACTCTTTTCTTGATCCCTATTGTTGCCAGTAGAATCCAGGGGGGTTTCTCATGGCTCAGCCTAGGTGCTGACCCTTCCCAGGTTATTATTATTAGGATGTTGGCAGCATTTAGTATCTAAGTTCCTCGACAACCATTTGTTTTTCATTGTTGCCATTAATGGTATGCTATAGTCAAATCTGACCATTAAGCCTTTAGAAGCATACAGTGGAGCTCAACCTACTTACACTAGACTTCAGTTTTTCATTCAGGCATTGCTGTAGTGCAGTACCTGAGTGCAGCGCTTCAACTGATGTCTAAACCTGTGTAATTACTTTCACGTATGCATACAAATGTTAAGCAAATACATTACCAAAATAATTCATAAATGCAAATATGATCATATGTGCAAGTACCAGTAAACAATATTACAGAGAAGTGCTCATGTGCATAGAAATTATTTTTGCGCCACTGATAATAAAGATGATACTTCCATATAACGTATATATCTCACAGTCACACAGTGTGCCAGTATAAAATATATAAAGTAAAAAAGTAACCCAATAAAGTGGCCTTGTGCAGAAAAAAATCAATTCAAAATGCAGGGAATCGGCTATAGAATCCTCAATCCACCACCTCGGATTCATGCTACAAAACACCTCCACCAGATGGGCGTAAATGCTTACAAATGTTAAGCAAATTCATTAACAGGCATAATTCATAAATGCAAATATGATCATATGTGCAAATTGGTGCCAGTAAACAATATTACAGAAAAGTGCTCATGTGCATAGAAAGTCCTTTTTGTGCCACTGAAAATAACGATGATTCTTCCATATATATCTCACAGTAAAAAAGTAGTCCAATAAAGTGGCCTTGTGCAGAAAAAAATCAATTCAAAACGCAGGGAATCTGCTATAGAATCCTCAATCCACCACCTCTGATGTGCCCTCGCCTTATGGGTGTAAATGACATGCCTGTTGTAAGCAACCAGTCAGGTGTAGCTGGGATAATGGCTCTTCATCTCCACTATCTCCTTCAATAGAATCGCAGCAGTATCTTCTACTCAACTGTTAGCCCCTTCTCACTCCATAGGTGAGTAGAATTGAGATGGTGGATTGAAGATTCTCACAAACAGAAAACCCTAAGTTTTTACAGTTTCTTGCAAAATATAAAGTTTTTACAACCAACAATAGGACCAAATCTTGGAGTTCCTAAATGTGACTGCTGATACAGAAAGCAGAGAGGGAGGGAGTTACAGAGCATATCCTTCAAGACAAACTCCCAGTGACTCTGTGAGGTTCTCTCAGGATTGTGTCTAGAGTAGATCACAGAAAACTTAAAGAGGAGTTCCACCCAAAAGTGGAACTTCAGCTTATTTGCCCCCCCCCCCCCAAGTGCCACATTTGGCACCTTTGGGGGGGAGGGACGGACTTGTTTTTGACTCTGCACTGTCTCTCGGAAGGTCTACCCCCCTCCTCCAGCCAATACGTAAATCGGCTGGGGTGCCAACATCGCAGGCTCCCTGCACAGGTATATATTAAAAGTACAGTATTTGAAGCTGCTGACTTTTCATTTTTTTCCCAGGCGGAATTCCTCCTTAAATGAAAGTAAGCAGAGTAAACTTTCACAAGCGCGCTTGTAGTTTTTGAACAAGCTGCTCCAGATGGTCAGCTTCTGTGCAGTGGTCCAGTGCACAATAGACTTGTTGCAAGCGTCCAATGCCACCAAATAAAGATCCTCAATTGTATTCACTAGTCACTGAAATGTATAAACTCTCCTAGTGTAGAACCCATGGAACTCAAATGCGTTTTGCAGTGGATTTAAACTCACTCCTTATGGACCTGCCAGCCCATCATAAGCGTCTGGAACCAGGTAAGCGTGTATATCCTACCTATTACCCACTCCTTACGACCATGCAACCCCTTTCTTCTTTTATTTGGTTTTAAGGACAGTCATACTCACCCTTGCTTCACTCCTCATCGAACCAAATCAACTTAGCTATACATCTGCCTGCTAGCTGCTACGCGCTCTATTATCAAAAAATGGAACTCAACTAACCCTCCAATCATCACTGATGTTAAAACTGCTATTCAGTATAGTAAATTTGTATAATCTCTGTGCCTAAACAATAGAGATTGGTATATGTATAAGGCTGCTGCCTACCCCGAAACCTCCATGAGGTGGAGTAGTGGTGAATTATAAAGCTATAGAGGGGTAAATGGCGCTGCCCTTATTATAAAGCACTAAATTCCTGATGTGTATAACCCATAATTCATAGCGAAATGATATCGCTGAAAAAGTGCAAAGTGCTAAAATTGTGCAACAGATGTAGATGTGATCAAAAATTCATATATTCATTATATCAGTCATTGAGAAATGATATCTCCAAAGAAGTGCAGATTGTGCAACAAATGTAACGTGATCATGTAACCAATATAACAATCATTGAGATCAACTTTATTAACCACTTCAGCTTTCTTTTGGTGGTATTTGATCACCTCTCCGTCATTTCTGATCGCCGCTATAAAAAAAAGAAGAGCGACAATTTTGCAAAAAGAAAAAAAAAACAAATTTCTTACTTTTTGCTAAAATACAAATCCAAAAAAAAATCGAAAAAAACATTTTTGGCCGATTTATATTCTTCCTCATATTTTTGGTAAGAAAAAAATCACAATCAGCGTTTATTGATTGGTTTGCGCAAAAGTTGCCACTTTACGGATGATAAGAATTCATTTCTGGGTTTTTTTATTTTATTTATTTTTTACTAGTAATGGCAGCGATCTGCAATTTTTAGCAGTACTGCGGTATTGCAGCAGACATGTCGGACCATTTTGACACTTTTTTGGGACCATTGGCATTTATACAGCGATCAGTGCTATAAAAATGCATGGATTAACTGTGTAAATGCCATTGGCAGTGAAGGGGTTAACCTGGAAGGGGCGCTCTAAGGGTTAACTGTGTTCCCTGGGTGTGTTCTAACTGTATGTGGGGTGGGCTGGCCTGGCTGGGGGAAGGGAGTGATCACGGCTTCCATATACAGGAAGCCTGTGATCACAGCCCTTCCCCCTCTAACAGTACGGAGATCCGTGTTTACTTACACGGACTTCCGTTCTTTCACTGCGGGGGGGCCATTGTGGGTAGCCGGCGGTGATCTAGTCCACCCTACCCGCTCCCTGGCCTCCCCCGAACACAGTGAGCACGCCTCCGGCGGTACAGGCTCACAGTGAGGGATATCGCAGCCGCCATATGACGGCGGTTTGCGATATCGAGCCACTCTGTCGCCGTCAGACTGCGGTCGGCAAGTGGTTAAGTATAGTTAATATAATATCAGGAAAAAAGTAAACCATTTAAAAAAAATGATAAATCAACAAGTCTTGTGTTCTGATTTTCTAAAGTGACTTGTGCCAGTCTTTTTAAACTGACTTGTGCAAAAAAACTGAAATTTCTGTGCAATAAAGTAAATTCCACACTCACCAGATAGCGACACCCCTGCAGGGGTAAATCGCATATAAGTAGGTCTGCCTTTGATCGTGGTGTCAGGTGGGGGAGCCTCCTCAGCAGCATGTGTATCCACATATGGATGGATGGAAAAGATTGACACTCACCAGCTTAAAAAAACGCACTTCATAAATACAGGGACAAAAAACAGACTGTTTCCCTATGCCTGGGACAGGGTGCGTTCCACAGACCGAATCACCTTGACCGGAAGTGACGTGATTGTGTACCAGAAACCCACTTACACGTTCCATCATCAGACGTAGTCGGAAGCAGCCTCTTCCGATGACGTCACTTCCGGTCAAGGAGATTCGGTCTGTGGAACGCACGCCGTCCCAGACTTAGGGAAAGAGTCTGTTTTTTGTCCCTACTCTTGGGGTGCATTTTTTAAGCTGGTTTTATAGATTGTTGATTGACTTTAATAAAAACTCATCATGGATTTACGCTATGAGTGTCAATCTTTTCCATCCATCCATATGCGGATACGCTTGGTGATCTAACACGCTGCTGAGGAGGCTCGCCCACCTGACACCAGGATCAAAGGCAGACCTACTTATATGCGATTTACCCCTGAAGGGAAGTTGTCATCTGGTGAGTGTGGAACTGAGAGGGGAGCACACATGGAATTCACTTTATTGCACAAGTCTATTTGGAAAATCAGAACACAAGACTTTTGGTTTATTATCATTTTTTTACTTTTTTCTTGATATTATATGAACTATTAAGTTGATCTCAATGATTGATCACGTTACATTTGTTGCACAATCTTCGGACTTTGCTCTTTTTCAGAGATATCATTTCTCAATGACTGATATAATAGATATATGCATTTTTGATCACGTTATTCAGTATGTCTACCTAAATGAAAAACTTGATGTTGCTTTATATTCTCATCTCGCTTCATGTCCATATGGAAAGAATATACTAGGACTATCTCATACGGCTGAGAATAAGTTGGACATTCTGCCTCCCCACATACTGATACAATTAATTTCCTCACTTATCCTATGCCCTGCTACTATTGCTGCATCGTCTCCAATATTAGATGATCTGGTTCCTTTTTTTTTTCTTCTCCTCACGGATATGGATACATCTCTGTGTGCTATTATGTTGTACGATTATAGTTGTTCTTATTCTACATTGTTCTCTCTCCTTAATTTTAGGTGAGGCAGTAAGTGGGCATGTTGTCCCTGAAGTTGATGTGTTGAAAGCAGAAAAAAATGGTGTAAGGATTTGAGCAGCTTTGCCAAGGGCATAATTATAATGGCTAGACAACAGGGTCAGAGCAACTCCAAAATTGCAGCTCTCGTGGGATGTTCCCAGTCTGAGGTGGTCAAACTGGTCCAAGGAAGAAAAAACAGCAAACCAGCAACAGGGACATGGGTGCCTAAGGGTCACTAATGTTCGGGAGGAGCAAAGGCTGGCTCCTGTAGTCCTATCCAATAGAAGAGCTAATACAATATTTGTCATTCAAATTGCTGAAAATGTTAATGCTGGTTGTGATAGCAAGGTGTCAGGACACAGAGTGCATCACAGTTTGTTGTGCATGGGGCTACATAGCCAATCAGCTTGCCCATGCTCACCCGTGTCCACAACCAAAAGTGCCTGTAATGGGCGCGCGAGCATCGGGACAAGTCTGATGAATTGCATTTTCTCTTATGTCATTTGGATGGTTGGGTGCATGTGCGTCACTTACCTGGAGATGAGATGGCACCAGGATAAATTATAAGAAGGCAAGCCGGCGGAGGCAGTGTGATGCTTTGTCTAGTGCAGTCCATGCCTGGATAGGTCAGGGCTATCTTGATGTCAAAAGGGGGACCTACTTAATATTAGGTGGGTGGCCATAAGGTTATGGCTGATAGGTGCATGTTCTCATAGGGAAAATCTAGAGATTTTAATTGTGCTTAAATGTAATTAAATGTCTTGAATTTGTCCTGAAAAATAGCAGTCCCTCTGATGCCTATAGCCTCGTAGCTGTATACAGTATCTACAGCATGAGGCACTGCTACTTGTGACTGCTAGTTACACGAGATATAAAGTGAGATTTGGCATCATTACTACTGTACAACTGACATATACTTTAGCTGGAAAGAAAGTGGCAGCGTAATTATCTCTCTGCTTCTGTTTTATCCTGATTGGATGTCTTGAACCAGTCATCATGGGGGGCAGCTCTAGCATGATGATTGCCTTTACACAGTACTGAAGAAAAGATCAGCTGCAGAGAGACTACAGGTCATACTGGTGAACCAGTCCTTTTCCCTCTTGCTTGCTTTATGTGAGCCTTTACAATGCAGTTCCTCTTAGTTCCTGACTCAGACTGTACTGTAGCTCTATTCATGTCTATAATGGCTGACAACACAGATGCGCCAGCGGTGTACAAGATTTCAACTAGGAGAGAAAGAAAACAAGTGAGCATCCTAATTCGAGCAAATAAACAGCTAGGCTTGGGGGTTTGCAGAGTAAATTTATGTAGGGAGGTCAGGCATGGTGGGTGAGTATTTTTTATTAAATGTAAACCTTTACATTAAAGTGGGTATAAACCCTTACATATACCCAGTGAAGTGACTGGCCTTGGGCAATACAGAGATAAAAAAGCAGGACAGCTGGAGCTCCCTCCTCTGTCACCTTTTTACTCTGGTTCTCAGGAAAACTTGTCAGAAGTGACTCATGCTGATAGCAGAGGAACGATGCAACAGACAGAAATTACATTTAGTGCTCTTGACTGAAACAAGTACACACTAGAGGGACAGCCTTTGTTCAAACAGTGGGTAAAATAATTATTCGATCCCCTGCAGATTTTGTAAGTTTGCCCACTTACAAAGAAATGAAGGGTCTATAATTTTTATCATAGGTGTATTTTAAATTATAGAGGCAGAATATCAACCAAAAATCCTAAAAAAACACAATACAAATGTTATAAATTGAGTTGCAGTTTAGTGAGTACAGTAAGTATTTGATCCCCAAGCAAAACATGACTTATTACTTGGTGGAGAAACCCTTGTTGGAGGTAAGACATTTCCTGTAGTTGGTTACCAGGTTTGCACACATCTCAGGAGGGATTTTGGTCCACTCTTCTTTACACATCTTCTCTAAATCCTTAAGGTATCTTGGCTGTCGCTTGACAACTTGACATTTCAGCTCCCTCCATACATTTTCTATAGGATTATGCTCTGGAGACTGGCTAGACCACTTCATGACCTTAATGTGCTTCTTCTCGAGCCACTCCTTAGATGCCTTGGCAGTACGTGTGTTCTCATCCAAGATATTACAATACATGGCCCCTCCATTGGCCTCTCAATGCGGCAAAGTCGGTTCGTACCTTTAGCAGAGAAACAGACCCAAAGCATCATGTTTCCACCTCCATGGTTGACTGTAGGGATGGTATTCTTAGGGTTAGTCAGCATTGTTCTTCCTCCAAACCTGGCAAGTCGAGTTAAAGCCAAAGAGCTCAATTTTGGTCTTATCTGACCACGGCACTTTCTCCCAATCCTTCTCAGAACCATTTAGATGTTCATTGGCAAACTTCATGGGCCTGTACATGTGCCTTCTTGAGGAAGGGAACCTTGCGGGCACTGCAGGATTTCAATCCATGGCTGTGTACTGTGTTAACAATGATTTATTTGATGACTGTGGTCCTAAATGCCTTGAGATCATTCACAAGCTCCTCCCCTGTAGTTCTGGGCTAATCCCTCCCTTTTCTCATGATCATCCTTACCCCATGAGGCAAAATCTTGCATGGAGCTCCTGACCGAGGGCAATTGATGGTCATTTTGTATTTCTTCCATTTGTGCATAATCGCTCCAAAAGTTGTCTCCTCACAAAGCTTCTTGCTGATAGTCTTGTAGCCCATTCCAGTCTTGAGTAGGTCTACAATCTTGCCCTGACATCCTTTGGCAGCTCTTTGGTCTTGCACATGATGGTGTGGTTTGAATGGATGAAAGAAATTCTGTGGACAGGTGTCTTTTATACACATAACGAGTTGTGGTTAGGTGCACCTTCTTAAATTGACAGGACTTATCTGTGTACCACATGAGCATATACTGTAGAAAGTCTGAGGGAGCCAGAATTGTTGTTGGTTGGCAGGGGATCAAATACGTATTTTACTCACTGAACTGCAACTCAATTTATAACATTTGTTTTTTACTGGATTTTTGGTTGATATCTTGTCTCATTTAAAATACACCTATGATAAAAATTATAGACCCTTCATTTCTTTGTAAGTGGAAAAACTTACAAAATCTGCAGGGATCAAATAACTATTTTCTCCACTCTATTTCATGTCTGAGGTTTAGAACCACTTTAAAATTAACAAGATCCCTCAAAAACTCACCTATAATTGGGATAAGGCTTGTTGCATTAATGAGCTGCTAGGTACCTCCTGGTTATGGCCAAAGCACAGAGAAGAATCAGCACGAGAAACATGTTGACTGGCTGCCTGAGCATCTATCCTGTACCTCTTCTTCATACAGATGTACCATTGAGCGTGTGTCATAGACAAATCTCAGTGATAAGTGGTCTTAAAGTAGGTGGAAAGGCCACACAAACTCTAAAAATCACACTTCTCCCATTGCTCTGACAATTTTCTGTATACATTTATAAAACAACAATAAAGAAATACGTTTAGTTTTAGTTTATGTGCAGTCCAACCCTCCAGCTCATCTCCTTTCTTGGCAGCTTGTGGAGTTCAGACTGAGGGATGTCTCAGACTCTATCTACTGGCCAATAATGTGCTGGGCAGCAATGTGATGATGTGATGACATCCCTACCAAGAGAAGTTAGGAGTTCTGGCTCAGAGAGCCGACAGAACTATGGAAAATTTCAGCAACACCATTATATTGATAAAAAGAAGGGGGTGGGACTTTAAGTGAAGCACACAGGTTATAAAAATCATAGTAATTTTAAAGATTTACGCTCTTAATTGCCACAGTACTATGTTCTTCTGCCCTTTCTGGTGGTTTAGTTGTCTACTTGTGCACTTCCTGGGCTTTCTTTCACTCCTATTCCCTTCTGTCCTAACTTATAGGACAGTCTCATTAATTCACTCACTTCCACTTTGGGCATGCCTCCCTGGTCACCCTTGATATTTTTCCGGGATGACGGTGCTCTGGACGTGGCCCTTTTTAGGGCATTCTGGCCACGGCCCCCCTCCACCTCAGCTCCCGGCCGGGATACCCCACCTGGGGTGTATTCGGAGTTCATTGTCACGCTTTTTCATGCAGCCTTGTCTGTAAGTACTTAAGCAACTCCATTTTCTCTCCTTTTTTCCCCCTTTCCCACTTTTTATCTGCCAATTCTATTTATTTATTTATTTCTCCATATGGTGATAGTATCCATATTTTTTTTTATTAATTACAGTTTATAGCCATGTGTATGCTCCTGAAAAGTGGGTATTAACTTCCACGAAATGCATAGAGCTGTCATATGCCGTGCCAAAAACTATTATACAGTGTACAAAACTTCATCAGTTTGTGAACCTTGTTGATATTACCATGTCATATGTATTGTTTTAAAAGTAAGAGGTTGGATAAGCCCAAATGTGTGTATATATGTATATGTATATATATGGACTGTCTACAATGTACAATTTAACTCAATACATACTTTTTCAATTAATCAATAAAATTACTATGATTTTTATAACCTGTGTGCTTCACTTAAAGTTCCACCCCCCTTCTTTTTATGAATTACCTAATTAGGGATGGAGGCATACACATTGCCTCATATAAAGTCCCATCTTTTTTGTTCCTTTTCTTTTTAACACCATTATATTATCTTAACCCCTTCACAGGACACAAAGTATTCACAACAGCACTGGCAAGGTCTATAGTTAACAACCTGATACACACTTAGAACTTAAGTAAACAGTATAATAGATTGCTAGGGAATTTCTACAATTCAAAGCAGAACTAAACCAATTGATTTAGCGGTTTCAAAAAACAGTTCCACTCCTGGCACATCCCGGGAATGTAATTGTCACATTGGCTGTGCTCTCAACCAATCTGTTAAACCATCAAATTACTCTTCCCATAACTGATCACTTGTGCAGATCAAACAGAAGCTAAGATGGCAGCTTCCATAGTTGAAAACAACAGAAGGGTTTAGTTCCACTTTAAGTAGAGTTGCACTTTAACATGATATACAACTAGTGAGTAGCATTAGGCGTTTTCCAAATAATTTACTAACTTTGAGTCAACTTTAAGCACAGTTATAATGTTTTCTGGATAGAACTAACTGTATTTAAGAACAGGGTCAACGGGCTAAATTTTGCCATTTCTAATGCATTTACATTTATTCAAATTCGATTATTTTTAGGAAAAAATAATACTGATCAAGAACAAAGCCCATCCAGGACTTTTAACAATCATTATAATGAGTGATAAGAGAAAATGCTAATTATATAGGCTTCAGACATACTGCTGCGTTCTCTGTGTACAAATAACTACGGCAACAGTTTAACCACTTCAGCCCCGGAAGGATTTCCCCCTTTAGGACCAGAGCCCTTTTTGCGATTCGGCACTGCGTCGCTTTAACTGAAAATTGCGTGGTCGTGCGGCGCTGTACCCAAATGAAATTTGCGTCCTTTTTTTCCCACAAATAGAGCTTTCTTTTGGTGGTATTTGATCACCGCTGCGTCATTTCTGATCGCCGCTATAAACAAAAGAAGAGCGACAATTTTGCAAAAAACCCAAATTTCTTACTTTTTGCTAAAATACAAATCCAAAAAAAAATATAAAAAAAACATTTTTTTCATCGGTTTTGGCCGATTTATATTCTTCCTCATATTTGTGATAAAAAAAATCGCAATCGGCGTTTATTGATTGGT
>BLSH010081776.1:447549-468847 GCA_018402905.1 Glandirana rugosa
GACTAGCCGTTAACTGCCGCTGTCACACCGCGAGGACGCGTTTAGCGGCAGTATACTGCCGCCGACGCTCTAGCACGGGTCACTCGCACGCGCACGGCGGCCTCCGCGCGGGCGCGCGAGTGACACAGGCCCCTCCCGATCCCTCGCCCACGCCGCCTAAGCTAGAGGCGGCCGGTGGGCGTTACGGGGGGGCCTCACTTTCTTGCCTCAAGGCACATTCATTTGTGCCTGGAGGCAAGACACTCCCCCCCTTCCCGACACTAGTGTCGGAAGGAGATGTACCTTCGACACTAGCGAAGGGAAGGGGTCGATCCGGACTGCCCTAGCTGGGGAAGGGAAGCGATCACAGCTTCCATGTAGAGGAAGGCTGTGATCACAGCCCTTCCCCCCCTCACAGAACGGAGGTCCGTGTTTACTTACACGGAACTCCGTTCTTTCACTCCGGGGGGGCATTGCGGGTGGCCGGCGGAGATCGAATCCGCCGCACCCGCTCCCTAGCCCTCCCCGGACACAGTGAGCGCGCGGGCGCGCCTCCGGCGGCACGCGCACGCTCACTGGGCACGATCTCGCAGCCGCCGTCATATGACGGCGATTTGCGCAGGAGCGCCACACTGTCGCCGTCAATTGCCGATCAGCGGTCGGCAGGCGGTTAATAAGTACTGTATATCGTTCTCTAAATCTGCAATTCTCCAACACACTTGCTTTCTTTTAACCTGCTACTTTTTTTTGTACTATCAAGTTTGTTGAAAGTTTAAAATACAAGAGAAGCAAATAACAAGTTTGTACATCAGAGTTCCGTTTCCATAGTAACTATATCAAAAAACGTTGTCTTCATCAGAGCAAGAGATAGTAATTAAATGGTTGATACATTGTTTTGCTGTATAGAAACAAACTATGATGAATGAAATGATATATGCATTTAAAGATCTTAGTTCAATATGCAAGAGGCAAATTGACTACCTCCAGCATTATAAAAAAGTTACTTCTATACCTTATATATACTCAATTTTAGAAAACTATATCCTAGTGTGAAAGCTATAAGCTCCTCTCAATCTGAAATGAAGTCGGAAAGTCAAAGAGTCAAAAATAGAGTAATTCCTACTGGCTTGGGTTTAAACCTGGAATTCTGGAAAAGAGTGACCCAATACGCCTGGTTATGAGATTCTAAATTGTGAGCTGTAAACTGTAAGAGGCGTCAGGGACAATATATGTCACCTGTCTAGGTTCCACGTTGAGCAAGGCAATCATCGACAGTTCAATCAGAGTCCTTTGAGGGATTACATGCCGTGTATGAAATTATTTTAAATTCACCTACAGCTTAGTTGCTCAAAGCCTGTTGAATACCTGAAAAGGTGCCATGCTGACCACATTTTATAAAGATCTGATTTGTCTGTGGCAATAGCAATAGCTTCCTCCATGTTGTAGATGTTGTTGATGTTATGTAGCCACTCTTTTATCGTGGGAAGATTTCCAATGGATAGGAATCAGTGCTTTGGCCACATTTAGAAGGTGTCTAACTATAAATTGTTTATATTTGCAGAGTGGTAAGTCTGTGATGTGTAAAAGGCAGCATTCAGGGGTTAGTTTCAAGGAAGCATCTTTGATTTTTTTTTTTCATTGAGCTCACACACCTGGGACCAGAAACTTTAAATTTTTGGGCACTGCCACCAAATGTGGTGCATTGTCCCTTTGGTTGTCCGCAACTCCAACAGAGGTCAGACGTGGAGATATACCACTTTTTAAATTTTTTCCAGAGTTGCATACCAATGTGTGAGGAGTTTGTATGCATTTTCTTGGTATTTGGTGCTCATGGAGCAATTATGTGCCATAATACATGCATTGGACCATTTTCTGCCTGTTATAGTTATATTTAAAGCAGATTCCCACTTTTCTTTAAATTTGTCAGTATTAGTCCCTTGAAGGCTTGAATTTTGAATCAGTGCGTAAGTGAAGGATGTTGCCTCTCTAAAGTCTTTTCCAGCCCGAAAGATTTGTTCGAAGGGAGTAGGTATTCTGGAGCATTTAAGCTTTCTTGTTGGGTCTGTGATGTAACTATGAATTTGTCGATATGTTTAGAATGTTGGCAGAGGATATTGTTCTTTAAATTTAAGTTGTGTAAGAGGGATTGGCTTCCCTTTGGCAAAGAATTGCAAAGCTATTATCAGTTTCCCGATCTGGTTGAGATGTAAACTGAACCAAGGGTTATCTATACCCCGTTGAAATTCAGGGTTTCCCCCTAACGGCGTTAGTGGGCAGGGTACACTGGAAATATTGGTGCCTTTTGTAGGTTAGTGAAATATTTTTAGGGTTGTTCCCACCAATGGGTGATTTTTCAGTTCTAGTGGACATGCAGATCAGGGAATCCCTGGTGAGTAAAATAAAACAGATCTGCAAAACAGCTTGCTACTAAAATAGATCTATGATCCGCGGCACTTGAGGAAATATCCGACCAATAAATGTAGAAACGGTAGCAGCCACTTAACTGAATCTAGACTAATCACATTAGCATTGAAGTACAATTATATCCATAGGATATAAGCAACGCTATTAACTAAGTAATAATAATAGTCATACACACAAAATTCATAAAATGAAGAACACCCAGTGATAAGTGCCAGTTCATAAATCTAAATAGTCCATAAAAGATGAAACTGAGTCTGTAAAAACTGTATCAATCTCAATACTCCTGGAATGTTTTACAGATTGTTATCCACCATACACCTCGTGAGCATGCAGGTGCCCGACTCCCCCACACGATGGGCCCTTACTGCAGCTGATTGACAGGCATTCTCATGCTCTAGCAAACTCGCTTATAGTGCTGACCCAGCACTCAGCAGTCTGTCAGTTGTGGCCCCCATCCATTCGTTCTGGTAGAGAAGTCATGTAAAGAGTTCTGTCTCCTCCATCCCCGCTGGATGGAGGAGACAGAACAGCTGATAGCGGCTTCCCTAAACGGATCTGTATCAAGCCTCGGGATGGCCGGCGTCTGCACACACAGAAACGTTCATTTTACTGCTGAATCTGGTAAGGGTGTTTTGTACAAGGGGGGACAGCTTTTAACATGTATTGAGGAATAAAAGCATGAAACAGTTTTATACTATGTCCCGGCTTCTGTCCTTCACTCTTTACATGACTTCTCTACACGAACGAATGGATGGGGGCCACAACTGACAGACTACTGAGTGCTGGGTCAGCACTATAAGTGAGTTTGCTAGAGCATGAGAATGCCTGGCAATCAGCTGCGGTAAGGGTCCATCGTGTGGGGGAGTCGGGCACCTGCATGCTCACGAGGGGTATGGTGGATAACAATCTGTGAAACATTCCAGGAGTATTGAGATTGATACAGTTTTTACAGACTCAGTTTCATCTTTTATGGACTATTTAGATTTATGAACTGGCACTTATCACTGGGTGTAATTCATTTTATGAATTTTGTGTGTATGACTATTATTATTACTTAGTTAATATCGCTGCTTATATCCTATGGATATAATTGTACTTCAATCCATGGTGAGTATTGCACTGGTTTATTAGCCATGTCAGTTTCAAGCTTAACCCAGTCTTTGCAATCTCCATGACAGTGCCAATCAACAATTCTAGTAAGGTGCGTTGCAAAGTAATAATTTTGAAATCGGGTAAGCCCATGCCTCCCTTTTCTTTTGCTCTGGTGATAAGCTTGTGCCTGATTCTAGGTGGCCTGCGTGCCCATATGAACTGTGTTTGTAAGGTTTTAAGTTTGCGAAAGAAACTGTCTGGGATAGCAATTTGTAGGGCACGAAGTAAGTACAAGAGTTTTGGAAGGATAACCATTTTCATTATGGCTGCCCTGCCAAACCATGAGAAGATTTTTTTATTCCAAGTGCTAAGGTCTCTTTTAAATGTGTTTAACAAAGGCAAGAAATTATTTTCAAACAAGGTGCTTATGGATGCAATCAGCCATACCCCAAGATATTTCAGTGCAACTGGTTGCCATTTAAAAAGACAGTTAGCTTTCAACGTTATTAGCTTTTCATGTGGCAATGCTAGATTTAAAGCTTCAGATTTAGAATTATTAATGTTTAGGTTAGATAAATATCCATAAATTTAACCTGCTACTTTATAACATCATAATTTCTCATCTGTCTTGCTATCCTTTCCCAGGTCCCCCTCATATAGTCTTCACTGGGCCTATAAAGACCAAGGTATTAGCATTGTATTTACTTAGACAGGGCTAAGAATTTAGTGATAGTAATTCTTACAGCAGGGAAATATTTTATTCCTATTTAGTTGTACATCAAAATCCTTTGCCACTGTGATACAAACATCTGTTATATCCCCCTATCATCCAATCAAAACAGTTTTGCAGCTGTCAGTAATGATTTGTTCTCTTATCATTGGAACAAGCCTCATCTATGAAAAGTGTAGATGGGAAAAATAATTACTTCATCCTAAATCACTTTCAAAATTAGAACCTGACAGCAACACAATACATGATATAATCATAAGGACAGGAATATCACGTCCCCTTGAAACAAAACAGCTAAGCAACTGTGAAATTACAATATGGTCTACATTTAAGACGAATGTTCACATTAAGTATTGAAAGCCACCCTCTCAAGCTGTGTGTCTATTAAAACAATATAAGAAGGTAATTCTCATAAACCCATTGTCATCGAAGCAGAAAAAGAAAATATAGCTAGCGTATACTTGTTTCCAAATAACCATATATACATTGAAGTTCTATCGATTACTTTGTTGCTTATTTTACTTCACCTATCACTATACAATACTTTCATGCTTTTTTAATAGGACAAAGAGCAATAAACAGTGTACTAACCCCCTAGAAGCCAAAACACATCTCTCCTTGTCTTGTCTGAATTACAGCTCTGAAATGTAAACTGATTTGTTACCATGGCTTACTGCACATTGTGCATCATTATTCATTTTATGTGTTGTGCTGTATTAAAGGGGTTGTAAAAATTGTATGCATTAAGATAAAAAGCCTTCTGTGTGCAGCAGCCCCCCTAATAATTAATTGAGCTCCATCTCTGTCCACGAGTGTCTCTGCCATCCGGGACTTTCCCTCCTGATTGGCTGAGACACAAGAGTGGGAGCCAATAGTGCCACTTTCAATCAAAGTAAGTTAGCCAATCAAGAGAGAGAGGGGGTGGGGCAGAAACGCATGGAGCTTCAGCTCGGCTTGGGTGCCTCCATAGCAAACTGCTTGCTGTGGGGGCACTCAACAGGAGGGAGGGGCCAGGAGCACAGAAGAGGCACCCGAGAAGAGGAGGATCAGGGCTGCTCTGTGCAAATCCACGTCACAGAGTAGGTAAGTATAACATGTTTGGTATTTTTATAGAAAAAAATTAGACCTTACAATCACTTTAAGAAAGGACTTCCACTAAGAACTGTTTAGGGTGGAGCTGTATCATGGTACTGCCCCAACATAGTTACTTAAAGCGTAACTTTTGTTGAGAAAAAAACATTGCCATCTGGGTGATCCTTGTACATTGCAAGGATTAAAAATCACTGCTTGTTCCTCTGTGCCTCTCTGCTAAGTGGGTCTAATGGGAGGGGTTTCATAATTATCAGTCTGCTCTGGAAGCAGCAAGGCACTAATGAAGAAAGCTGTTGGGTTGCATCCCTTTAGACATGTTCCTACTGAAAGTTTCTCTCCAAAAATGACATTTTTGTTGCAGAGGATGACTAAAATCTGACTTGTATCTTGGTGAGCCAATCACACAAGCAGGAAATGATGTTTCTGCGGAGTGGTCAGTACATAGAACAACTGCAGATAGCCGTATTGCAATGCATTCTCAGAAAATTACAGTGGCGGCAGATTGAAAAGGAAAGGCAATTTTAATAACATCATTCAATTACAATATGACTTGTATCGCAATTGTACACGCTATATTATTTTTTCTTTATTTGCTATTTTTTTTCCCACAAAAGTGTGGTTACCCTTTAAACAGTTGATCTATCTGTAACATTTATTTATTTATTTTTTTTAACAATTAACAATACAAAACTACAAAGCATAGTGTGTGACACAAATTGAGGAGGTCAAGACAAGCAAAATATTTATATGCAAGCCTCATTGATGAGTTCAAAGAACATAGGTATATGATACCGTATATCTTAAATGGAGGCATAACTGTACTTTCCATCATGTTTAATATGAAATGTGGTCCATGGAATCAGGAGTAATATAAAGCTAGCATCATGGTTCTGGACTATACAACACCTAGTAATGACTCTGAGAGGGGGAGGGACCAATTTAAGTTCCTTGGACCCCAAGGAGGAAACGAATAACGTGAGAAAGGTAAAAAAGGATAGACAAAGAAAAAAGGAGTCAAAAAATAGTGGGTAAAAATCTTTAAACAATATGTACTTTTTTACTTGGGAAAAAAACAGCTAAGGTAGAGTGCGCCTGGTCTAGACATTTGTATTAAGGTGGTACCGATACTGTTTTTTACCGGCGAGTATGAGTACCGATACTTTCAGTCAAGTACGCGCTGATACAGAGTACCAATACCTTTGCAGTGCTATTTGAGCCCATACAAAATGAATGGGCTCAAATCACACTGCAAAGAATAGCATGTGATTTGAACAGGAATGCGCTGCAATTCCTGTCTGAATTGCATGTGGAATCCTGCACTGTGTGAACCCAGGATGAAGTTGCTATGACAAATCTGGGTTCACACAGGAGCAGTGGGGGAAACTGTATGTGATTCGGACAGAAATGGCCCTGCATTCCTATTCAAATTACATGCGATTGTTTGCAGTGCGATTTGAGGCCATTAATTTTGTATTGGCTTAAATCACACCACAAAGCTATCGGTTTAAGGTATCGGAGCATTTGCACGAATGCTTAGTATCAACACCAATACCTGCATCGGTGCAACCCTAATTTGTATAGTTAGTAAAGCTACATGTGGGTGGAAAAACATAAGTATAACATAAACTCAAAAAAGACCAGCACTGTTACCATTACTGACAAACTACTTGTGTATCTCACTAAATGCTATAAGTCAACAAAGTGTAAAAGGTTTGAACTTTTGTGACTTCATGGCATTTAATGAGATACACAAGTAGTTTATCAGTGATGGTAACGTTGCTGCTCTTTTTTGAATTTATGTTCTGGTTATCACAGCGCATCATAAACTGAACATGGTTGGAAGCAGAAGCTATTTACATAGGATTTCACAGAGCAGTATAATTTAATTTGCAATAAGATTTCACTTACAGCGCGGGTGTTTTTGTTGTCATGAAGAATAATGAGTGTTAAGCATCTGATGCTACTCTTGCTCTTTTTTTCCAGGTTATACAATAATGCAAACATACATATCAAAATGTTGTATCCTGGAGAAATAGAAGCCAGCCATACCCATGGCAATTAGACCACACAACTTTCAACCTAAAACATGATTTTGATGGCATAAACATGATCCCTGGGTATAGGGAATGGCCAGTGGCACTTACTACAGACTGTATAACTTGCCAGCCAATAAAATTAGTAACTTGGATTTTCTTCCGCCTAAGGCAGCAGATTTGACAAAGTTATATCTTCCAATTCCAGCTAAAAATATGCCCAGGGGAAGGTCTCCTTATGACAACTAGTATGTAGGTACCTTGAATACGTACAACCTATATAGTGGAACAACCATAAGCAGTAAGAAATCTGCTTGATAATAGATGAAAGTGTAAGTGTTGTGCATGCTGATTGTAAAGGATTACAGTTAAGTGCTTGAGTAATGGTAATGGTGAAGTTAATGAGATATTATTATGGGCATGATGTACAGTAAATGTCTTTTGCGTGCTATAAAGTAGTATTAAACCCAAACATTTGCTATATTGCAGCTTACCAATTCTTAGATGTGCTGACTGTATTAGATCCTTTTTTAGGCTTTCTTTCTTCTATTTTCATCTGGTAATCCAGCCATCAAGTTTATTGTTTTTCACAGCACAAACTCTTCAGCAGAATGTAAAACTCTTCAGTAGAATATATCAGTTCACATGGATGAGAAAAACCATTTAACATTGACAGGGGTGATTACAATGATCAGCTTTTATTTAATCATGCAAGACCTTTATCTCAAAAAGAAAATAACTGTTTACGCTAACTGATCCTAAAGCATGAGCTGGAGTTTGGCTGCAATTTGTTCTTGGTTCTAAATCTGCTAGTTCATTTAACACTACCCTCCCCCCAGACTAAGAATGCTGCTGTCTGCTGTGCCTCTTATGGTCATTCCTCCAGAGTTGTGTCTCACTAATACAGGAGGAGTGTTACTGGCTAGATCACCAGGTGAAACCAGAGGGGAGAAAGGAAAGAAAACTGATCTATCTATACACATTTTATGATTGGTAAGCTGCAATACAATACATTTTTGGGTTTAATACTACTTTAAGTAAACCCTGATAGGACCACTGCAAGAGGCGCGTGATTGCCAAATTCTCTCTTACACCTTTCAGTATATTCAGTAGTGGAAGTAGGATGATGAAGCTGAAGGCTGTTGAAGTTAACTACAGTGAAAGAGATCCACAGGCTGGCTTAAGCTCAATCTCCTTCCATGGCACACACCCACCTGATGCGTTTCACCCAGATAGGGCTTGGTCGTAGAGTCCTAGTTTTGTGTCACTGTGGTTAACTTCAACAGCATGCAGAACTGCTCCTTAAATTTGAAGTTTTGCTATCGAGTCAGGGAACCAGCACCTGGCAGCAGTAATTTGGGGTCACAGATCAATGTATGGCGGCATTTAGGCCTGTGCTTTTTCTTATATGTTTTGAAATCTATAATCTACCTTTGGATTATTGGCTGATATAATTCAGAAAATATATTATGGTTATTATTCTAGTATTAGGTATGTATATAATTTGAGCTGATGCAGTTCTGACTCTCTCAGAGAGAGATATTTCAGCTAAATAGAGAATATTTACCATTTCAATGTGCAAAGTAATACAAAATATTAGTTTTGCACCAGCAGCATGCCAGTGTATAATAGTTAATCGTGCCCATATTACAATCATACGAGACACCTGACAAGCACTAGAGCTTGCAATTCAGTAATTATCTTGTTGAGTTAAAGCTGAACTTCAAGAAAAAAGTTTTTTTTTGTTTAGATATCTGCTGTGTAAAAATAAATCACTTTGAATGATGTGCACATGTGGGGATGCTGTTGCGTTTTTTAAAATTTGTAGTTTCATTTATCCCATCACTGTAAGCACCAAACTTCCAGGACTAAAACTTCCAGTTCTGGCTCCCATACAGTGCATACACTAAAGGATAGTGGATTGCTTGCACCTTGTCCATTCACAGTACATTTTGTATACTTTTCACAGAATACAAGGAGTTCTGAGACTGGACAAAAAGGAGATCATGACATTTACCTGCACCTCCCTCCCATCATTTAATCACAGAATTACATCTTGACTGTCTGTCAGGATGACGTAACTCCCATGCATGTTCGTGGCAATACCTCACAAGTCTGGTGTGATCGACATTTACATAAGTGCAAGGGACCTATGCGCGCGAGTTTGCATTTGCGCTTGAGCACGGGGGCGGGGAGGTGGGGGTGCTTTAATTTTTTCTTAAATTGTATTATTTAAATTAACCTTTTTAACATTGTACCTTTCATTTTTTTCAACTTTATTGCTATTACAAGGGATGAACAGCATCCCTTGTATAGCATGAACTGTGACAGGTCCTCTTTATGGAGAGATCTGGGGTCTAGTAGACCTCAGATATCTCCAATGGCCTCCAAAACATCTGATCAAACTGAGATCGGTTTGATCAGATGCTTGTACAAGCTGGTTATGGCTTGCACACTACAAACTGAAACCAGAAGTGGCTAAATCCTTGTCTATATTCCTATCGCACACCTTCCTGGCAAACAAGGCTCATTCAAGGGTGGGTGCTGCAGCGATTACCAGCTGGATTCTGGAAACATCATGCAAGTGTACATATTCGCCAGTACACCATGGATCTCCATCCAAAGATTCTTTATTGTAGAAAGATCACATCAAAAAAGAAAAGTGCAACGTTTTGGAGCCGCGCAGTACCCCTCATCACATCCCTGATGAAGGGGTCCTGCGTGGCTCCGAAATGTTGTGCATTTCTGTGATGTGATCTTTCTACAAAAAAAAGAATCTTTGGACAGAGATCCAGTGTGTTGGCGATATGTACACGAGGCTAAATCATTGTGGCTTCCAGTTTCTGATCTCACAGAGATGGAGGAACAACTTCCTCCAACAAGTTCCTCTCTCTCTGTTCAGTGCACCGGATGCTGCCTGTCAGAGTGGTCATGGGCTCCCTGATGGGTTGGGAGAGCCTGGGAAAGTGGTGGTGGAGGTGGCAGGAGGGGGAGACCCTCTTCCACTGCCTGTAGAAGTGTTCAAGTGGTTCTATAGCCACTCAAACCTCTTCTATGTTAAAGAGGATCATTGGCTGAAAATTTTGATAAGGGGATGTTGCCTGCAGATGCATGCATCATCCCAGTATGACCACTGAAACTCAAGGAATAGGAAGTATACACATCTTCATTCCCTAAAATGAAGTGTAAACAGGACAATTATTAATCTGCAACTTAAAACTTTTTTGTTCAAATGTCAACTGCTAAGCCCTCACCTCCATCTCTAATAGCTACTCATGGCTGCAGAAGTAGGCAGAGATCAACATGGATCTTACAATAAGGATGGAGGCATCTTTTGATCTGGTCTCATATTCCCTATGCTGTGCAAAAGGCATGATAGAGGCACAGAGTGAGGGAATAAGTGAGTTTCAGCAGAGAGCAGAGCAGAAAACTTTGCACTGATTATGCACAATTATAAGCTGAAAATGTTAAATTTATCATGTATTCTAATAACTGTATGTATGTATTATAGTACTTCATATATAAATACCCTTATTTCACATGTAAAATACAATTACAAACTTGACAGATATTGAAACTGACTGCAATTAAAAAAAAGAAAAACTGTGAAATACGTTAAACTAAAAAAAAGAAGGTAAAAATAAATAGTATATGCAATCCTCATTACTCAATCCTTCCAGGTCCCAAATATTTGCTTTTGATTACACTGATGCTTACTGTGTGAACACCAAGGGATTACAAAGAATGTGAAAATGCCATTCAGCATTATTGCAATAGCAAACACATGGAAATGGTGGTGTTGTCCTCACTATTCATCTCAGTTTTACCTTTTTTAATTTATTAGCAATGTATTGAACATATTGTTTTAGTAAAGGGTTAACAAATTATGGTTAAGAATAGTGTTGGAGGACTGTACATTGTCCTATTTTTTCCTAATGAATGTCTATAAAACTGATTATTTTTTTTTAAAATCAACTACCAAATTAAAATGATATCAATAACTGTAAAAAAAGATTCCATTAACCCATTTATGCCGAAGGTTGAATTTTTAAAAAAATTTGTGCATAAAATTCATGATACCTAGAGCAGTAGGATATAAATAACTCCCATATCACTACTGTTCCAATATGTTAATAATACAACAATAATAAAATATGGAAAATGCTATTTTATGTACCCTTAACACATGCCTCATTTATTTTTCTCAGGACCCTTGCAGAAGTTGATTAAAAAAAACCAACAAACAAAATGGTTATATAAATCCTCCTTATCGTAAGCCTTGATCTAACCCTAAATCACAAGACAAAGCCAAGAGGGCTGTTAACATAAGCAAAAGGGCAATATATGTCCCTGGGGCTGCCAGGTGACCACCTTTCAACTTTCCCTGAAATATTAAGTAGCATATTATAAAGTCTAAAAAAAAGCTCATTGTTAACTAGTTAAACATAGTAATTGTGTATCTTACAATGCATGCACAATATTCATCTGTAATTTCCTATTTTCTGGTTTATAAGCTGTAAACTCTGCTTTATCTGCAGAGCTTCTTTCAATGAGCTATAGCTCTGGCTCGCAATAAAAGCCTCTAGCATTAACCAGTACTTAGAGAGGCATGTAAAATATTTTACAAGTTTATGCATTTCAATTTCAAGTATCCCAAGAGAGGTACAATTTTATATGCTTATTACTTCCCTCTCCATTACCAATTCTCCCCAGTGTAAAACCTCTATTTGCTTTCTTTTAAACTCAATACACACTTTATTTTGTGCTACTGAACAACATGGTTAAGAGTGTCTTCTAAAAACATAATATTAAGTTACTGCCACATAAAGTATTACTTAAAAAAACCTTGCTAATAGGAAAAAAAGATTATTAAAGAGAAATGTGTTGCAAAGACATTCAATTTAAATACATACATGCATTGCAATTGCGTGGGAGCAATTTTCAACAATAAATATTATACAGTATATATAGAGGTGCACGATTCTGGCCAAAATGAGAATCACAATTTTTTTGCTTAGAATAAAGGTCACGATTCTCTCATGATTCTCACGGCGTAACATCTTACATATACAAAAAATTGGGCGAACAGCACTGTTCATTTATTTTTGAAAGGGTAATTTTTCCAAAAAAATTGCGTTTGAAAGACCGCTGCGCAAATACCGTGTGACATAAAATATTACAACAATCGCCATCTTATTCTCTAGAGACTCTGCTAAAAATAAATATATAATGTTTGGGGGTTCTAAGTCATTTTCTAGCAAAAAATACTGGATTTTTATTTGTAAGCAGCAAATCAGAAAATATTTAGTCAGCAGTGACTTCAGAACTTGGCAGTCTGCCCAAAGACTCAAGTCGCTTTGACTTAGAAAAGACTTCAGGCGACTTGCATTGACTTTTATTACAGTCAAGTCGCACTGAGTAGCCCGGCAAGTTGGACTCCATTAACTGCACTGAAAATCGCGGTAATGCCTGATGGAGATCGCAGGGAGGGTGAATCAAGATCATGATTTTATTATGATTAATTGTGCAGCTCTAATATACACAATGGGGGAGATTTACTAAAATTGGAGCACTCCGAATCTGGTGAAGCTGTGCATAGTTGCCAATCTGCTTCTAACTTCAGCTTGTTCAATTAAGCTTGGAGGCTGGGTTCACACCATTGCGAATTAGATGCGGATTTCCACGCATGCAATTTACATGTCAGGAGATTGTGACCGGCTTCACACATCGGTTTACACATCCCTGGGGTGGTTCCGGTGAGAATTGCACAGGAGTCCTGTGCAACTTCTGGTCCGTTTCATTTCCCAAATTCAGCCACAAAATCGAGGCGAAATTGGACCTGAAACAATGAACAGGAACGGTGCGGACCCCTACTGTGAGCTACTCCATGCTGCAGTGTGAATACAGCCTGAAAATAAATCCCAGAATCTGATTGGTTTCTATGCACAGTTACACTAGATATTGTATGCTCCAGTTTTAGCACTGTGACATGGGGGATGTTTAGCTCAGTGGTAAATGCGTTTGCAAGTTCCCGCCAGTCAGGAACTATATTTGAAGGCCTGGTAGCCCACCTGTATTAAAAGGAAAGTCCATAAAACATAAGATTTCCCACACAGGGTTTTTCTCCATGCAAAGATACAAATGAAAAATGCAAGCCCACTTGGCTCTCACTCAGCTTTAATCACAGTATCTCTGCTCTTTAAGCACGTCATTCAGACCACAGGTTCTTCAAAACAGATGGCTTGACTCTAATGCACGCAGCTCCTCTGGCCTTAGTCCTCCGGCTATTATTCCCAAACCTTCATTATAAGGCCTATGTGCACCTTGCTGTTCCTCCACAAAACCCGTACACTGGATTGGAGATTCCATCCCCCCCCCCCCCCGACACTACAGAATCTCCAAACCACAGAGTCCCATCTAGGAATACCAAAACCTGGAGAAAGCTGCAAAAACATATGTTTCCTTAGCCTTGCTCTCAGCAAAAGTGCAAACCCTGTGTCCCTTTGCTGACCAATTCCACAGTGACAGAACCTTCTACCTCATACACATACCCACACAAAATATCTGTGTGTTGAACTCCACGGAAAATCAAATTGGTCTTTATTCCAATAAGCGGTGCATGGGAAGATACTAAAATGCTTTTTTTTTTTTAGGGATCCTTGACCTTCCTTGCATGCAAATTTAAATAGAGAGGCAAGAAGAAAAATGTCCTCAGAAAGCATAGCTGATACGTAATTCAAACATTATTAACCACCAACACTCCAACAACAGGTGATGAACCTTGATAGCCCAACACTCACAATAAGAAATATAGTCCAATACAATAGAATTCCTGATACAGGCAATCCATAGGTTACAAACAAGATAGGGTCTGTAGGTTTGTTCTTAAGTTGAATTTCTTTGTAAGTCAGAACAGGTACATTTTTTAAGTGTAGCTCAAGCCAAAAAGTACGTTTTTAGTTTTTTGAATAGCATAGGGAAGGGTTAACACCCCTGTAACATTTGTTTTGCTGTCTGTGCCCTGTTCAGAAAATTTCCCCTCACTGTATGTCCCTATGACAATTGAATTTTGAAAATGTTATGTTGTGGGAACAAGTATTGGTGATAAAGCTTCAGTGGAGACACCTTTTTCCCATGATAACTCTTACAGGAGTGAATTTCCCTTCCTAGGGGTATATCTCCCCTCATTTCCTGTTGTCGCTCTCAGTTTGTAAGTAGGAGTCGTTTGTAAGTTGGATGTTTGTAACCCGGGGACCGCCTGCACATCTATACTTATATTTACGTATGAATTATGAATACACTTTCACAATGCTTCACATCCATATGACCTGTAAGAGATAAAATAATAAACCAGATTCATACACATAGATAGAAATCGAAGGGGTTGATTTACTAAAGGCAAATAGACTTCGTAAGTGCAGATGCACCCTGCATGGATAATTATTGTAATACTGAGATGTTTGGGTAAGTCTGTGACAATAAATGCTTGCATAACCAAATTACTCAATATATCTTTCTACTATGTGAGTGGAATTGTGTTGCAAAGGCAATCCTGGGTTTATTATTCTTCAGATTATCCTTCTGTGTAGTTACCGCAAGATCATTTCTACCTACTACATGCGCCAACTCTGTATTTAATAAATCATCTGGACAATAATTAGTGTGTCTGCTCAACCAACCTATGCTCACATCTCTTGGCATCATTAACTATCCTCATCACCCTGCAAAATTGAGTTCTGCGAACAATTTAAACAATGTGGTGGATTTTAACTGTCAAATTGTAGCAATGAATTCTTATCTGCTGGACCTGTATTTAAATGCCCATCTTCCACATACATTATTTTATCCAAAAATGCCACTTGCTTTACATCAATAGTCAGACTGAATTGTATTCGCACACTATGTTCATTCAATTCCTCATTAAACAAGGTAAGTGATTCAATGCCACGCTAAAACACCATAACACTACACAGTTCTTCGTGAACATTTTGTATTTGATTTTAATTATACTAAATTAAGCACACTGTTTTAGGTTTGGCATATGCACTGTAGTTTAGACAGAGCAACATTTTTTTGGCAAAGTATCCAAATAGTTCAAGCTGAATTCCTGTTTTTTCCTAACCCAGTTACAAATAATGAACGAATCTTCCCTTGAAGAAAATTCTGATACAATGTTGATTTTCTTCTATGTAATAATCCCTTTTTCAGGCAGTGAACAACACACTTTACTTATATTAAAAAACACTAGCAGAAAAGGCCCAGAAAGTGAAAAATGCAAATCAAGATGTTAGCTTTGACAGACACAGATGACTCGCTTAGGGCAGGCTGTGAGAAATACTGCACGGGTTCAAAGAGTTAAAGACAGCTTTAAGCCCCATACCCACAATCAGAAAATCATACAAAAATACAGCTTTCGAATCAATCGTACGATAATTGGATCGTTCGTACAGAGCTTTCGAGAGCCCATCATGACACTTCACCCGATATTATTAGATTGGACATGCGTAACATTTTTTTTTTTGTAGGATGCCAGATCGTATGATTTTTGTTTAATCAGTACAGCTGTCGTTCAAAAATGCAATACAAATACACTACAACACATCACATCGCTTCCTAATTTAATTCTGTCGTAAGAGAATTTTTGTGACTTTAGTAAACTCTTCAGGTTCCATCAGAGATTAGAATGCAAAAAATACCGGACGATCATTCGTCCGATAATCCCATTGTGTGTACCAGGCATTAGTTTCAAGTCTCTACAATAAATAAGTGGTAGAGCTACGTTAAATTCAATTATGATTATGTAAACTTTGAAGGGTCTTCAATACTCCATGGGCCCTTGATAGATAAATTGTATGACCATGGAGTCTGAATGCAATGGCAGATGAAGCAGCCAACCAAGCCCTATAAATGGCATTGTCATACCTTTGTTTCAGATGATTCTCATTAAGCAGGATGAGGAGGCACTTACTAACAAATGTCCTGCATATGCAGTGGAGATAAAAAAAATATTTTTGGAGGCACAGCAGTGAGCATCATAGGCAGAAAAATACAACGGAAACAGAGAGGTTATCAGGACTTGCACACAGATGATTGGAGGTCATTACAAGGAAGTTACTGTTACCAACTTTAGATTTACCTGGTCACAAAAGAACAACAATTTATAATTTATTATAAATGGAATGACATTATCTAGACTGGGCAGAGAAACAATCTCTGTATTTAAATCAGTGCCCTCTATGTTAAAAATTGACATCCAGACCTACATTTAGAAAAGTAATTATGTCACCACAAAACCACAAGGACCATTTCAACATGCAGATTTAAATAATATGACAAAGATAGAGTATATTCTGGAGACTTTTTTTTTTTTTCAAGCTGTGTGGAGGCATTGAGGGGAATTCAAAAAAAAGTGCAGCAGATTCAGGTAGTTCTTTATAGTCCTAGGTTTACAAAGTGGCATTATTACTGCACCAAATTAAAAAACATTTACCTCCATTTTTTTAAACACACTATTGGCTTCAAAGCCGACAGCCTCCTAGCAACTAGTGATAATGACAGTGCATGGAGCCTGATGGGGAAGCTGAGATTTCAGCTCCACATCAATTCAGCCAATAGCATGCTGTCCATTGGGTATGGTTCCACCCAGTACCATGAACAGAGGAGCTTTAATAGGTACATGGATCTGTTGTCCACACTGACATTTGTTGTTCAGATGGACGTTGGGATTCTAAATAATGACTTAGACACTCTTTGGCTTGTTTCACAAAGGCTTCAACTTGTATAAGAGCAGCATGAGCAGTGAGCATCTACATTAGCAGAGGTTTCAGCAAGCTTTGTTGAAGCTTTTAAAGTAGCATTCAGCTTCAGTTTGTAATGTTGAACACAGCTTCTAATGTGAGTGCCAATTGTCACTTATAGGCCTTGTTTAGACTTGTGGTTTGGGGGGGGGGCAAAAGAACCCATGGTTAAGCTGTGTTTTTTCACCTCCCCTCAACTGCTCCTCCTGTTGTTGCTGAGGCATTGGCCAGGGGTGAACACCTGCCACAGTTGTGATACTTTGCTTCACAGCCACAGCAGGAATTATATCCCATTGTGCTTGGCAGGTGGTAAATGGACAATCTTATGCAGCCGTGCACAATATGTGCAATTGTTTGGTAATTAGGAGATTAAAACAGGCGGTGAGGAGGTGATACAACTTCTCCTCACACCCTGTCTATTGCCAAACATAGATCAGGCTTTGGACTGTAAAGCAAGTCTACAAAAGGCCTAAACAAGCTGCTAGCAGGCATCAGCAATTGAAGTTTGCTGAAAGCTTGCTATAAGCTTGTTTAAAGTGACATACAGCACTCTCATTACCATCTACGTGTGAAACTCTGTATAATGCAGAGAACTCTTACACCTCTGCATTACACACAGCATCCCAAACCTTTGTAGTACATACAGTGACTTATATCTATGGATACCATACAATACTTCAAAGCTCAGACTGCCTTATACCTTTCTATTTTACACAGTGTATCATCCCTCTCTTTCACACATGCTTTGCCTTATACCTGTACATTAGCATATACAGAAACATTCTATCCTAGGACAGTACTAAGGTGTGGGCTGGGTGTATTATGTATGTATTTGCATGCAGTGTGGGACATTCCAGATACAGCTGAACCTGAAAGCAAAATATAATTGCCGGTAGGGACGACATCTCCTGTCTGTAAACATCACAAGTATATTGACCTTTCTGCATTTTGCATAGTACAGACAAAAGGCTGTGTAGGAACATGCTACCTTCATAGGGACTGGGTGTTTGTGATAAGAATTAAAAGCAGACAGGGAATAACAATCCAATCCAAGAAGTACACATCAAAAGGATATCACATCTATAAATTATTTTGCAGGGTTTAAAACTGAATCCTTGTGTACCTATCATTTAGTATAATTGGTAAACAAAATCCTAAGGACAAGGTTTAGCGGTGGCTGGAGTAGTTCCTGGAAATGCATGTTTCCCTCAAGGACAATGAAATGTAGCACTGCCATAAGTGGGGAACCCATAAAACATGTATGCATAAACTAACTTATCTCCACAAAATACATTTATAAAGATATATCACTGTTAAAAAATGAAAACATACATACAAACTTCATATTCATATGGGCAAAACTCTATTCTGCATTTTCCAGTTCAAAGAATGGGATCAAATTTGCTATGTTTTATTTTTAAATATATTTATTCAATCCACCAACATAAACACTTCATAAATGCGGCTAAATAGGCAGGAGCACTAAGCAAAGTGTTTGATTTACTGCATACTTATAAGAACAATGAATATTGTGCATGCCAGGTACTCCACCTGCTATGCCAGGTTATCTAAATGAGTGCTAAGTAAGTAGTATACAGGGGGGATTTGAAATCTTGAGCCCTATGATAAACTACTCCACAATTTATTCTCTAGCCGGATGACAATTACAACATCTATTCATACCATAAGTAGACTTCTGACTATTACTAAATACTTGAACTAAGTGTGTAAATAATTTGTTGCCACATTTTCGGGTTTCTATTGTGTAGGCTAGACAGCTGGTTTACTCTGTAATCAAATAAGTCACTGTTTGTCACAAACAATATGCCAAGGAGTGATTGTATGGTTCAATCAAATTAATCTCTGTCACAGGCAATATGCTGCTAAGTAAAGAATGCACTCTAACTTTGGTAATACAAAAAGTGGCCACTAAAGGACTTGTAATGTATATTAACGACAAATTTAAGTCAAAAGTAAAAAACATTATCCTAATATTATAATTGCTGTGGGCCTGTTCTACTTTTTTTTAAAGAAATACACCATTATTATATGCCACTTTAAAGTCTGACAATATTTAAAAAGTGGTAATTAGAAAGGAGCATACCATCCATCAATATGTTTGCATAAATAGACTTTATTCAACATAAATTACCATAAAGAAACCACAAGCGGAAATCCTGCATTTTGAAAGGTTGAGAGTCCAGACATGATCAATCATGAAATCACAGATAACCAACTTGCCAGATAATGTATCACTCATACCTCAAACTAGCGCACCTTTGTCTGGTAAGAGTATTATGTCCAGTTAGGGCACAGACTCTTATAAAATGGCTGCTGGAATCCACAATTGCCGTCATTTTTATATTTACAACTCAAAACCAGAGAACAAGTGAATACGTGAAAACTCTGAAGAAAGAGAAAGAGTAAACCTAACTAGACTAACACCTTCCATGAAGTCAGCCTTCCTCTATTGATGACAAGAGGCTAAGTACCATTTATTCTACATAGTTCACGATTTTTTTTTTTCTTACTGTGTCTTCCACTCCATACGAAAGTACAGGAGGTATCACTCTCTTGCAATTATACTCAACAGTGCCTTGATGTTTGTTTTGTGCACTCTCCATTAAGGCCCCATTTACACTGGTGCACTTTTAATGAGCTTTTCCAGGGCGACAAAAGCACATAAGAATTATTCTTCATTAAATCTTCATTAAATCCTATGTAACTGTTCACACTACAGGTGCACTTTGAAAAGTCCTGCATGCTGCATCTATGGTGCAGTTTTTCAAAAGCACACCAAAACCTTCCATTGTAAGTGAGAGAATGCATCAAAAAGTGCACCATTGTGAAAGGCCTCAAGGGGAATGTGACATTACTATTTGGCTGTGAACTATTGGAGGCAGTTGGGCAGAACTAGGACGACCTTTAGTATGAACAATTTTAAAGTAAAGATCCACAAAGTTCACTCCTATTGCACCTTATAATCATGCTTCCATCTCTGTAGGCTGCCCTAATCAAAATGCTAAAAAGATGTTTTTTTATTTTTTATTTTTTTTTAGCAAAACAGCAAGCTGATTCTAAAAGCATTCAGAACCAAAACCCCAAGGTCATCTCAGATTTAAGGTTTGTGTCAATGGGCTTTGGGCTTATTGTTTAAGATGTAGCTTGTTTTTTTTACATCAGCTTGTAACACTTATGGGATTATTCAGAATTCATTGAAAGTGCATTTAATCTGTAGCTGACCTCCTTCTGACCTGCTTTATGGCCTGTGTCAATGGGGTTTTGAGTTTCAAGCAAGTTTTGCATTCCCAAACAAGTCTTTAATATGCAAAACCCTCATGGATCAGATCAGAAGACAGTCAACGACACCTGTAAATGAACTCTGAATGATTTCAGACGTAGGGATGAGTTTGTGTGTTTTCCAAACTAGGCTCTAACGGAACTCCGAAACTGCACTCTTTTTCTACTCCAATGAGCTGCAGACCGAGTCACTGGAGTAAAAAAAAAAAAGAGAGTAAGAGCCTGAAGTTTGGTTAGAAGGAGTTTAGGGGATGCCCAAGCTCACCCGTACTCAGAAGAATCTCAAATTGATGTAATGAACACAAGCCCAAAGCCCAAGAACAGGCCCTTAAGCAGTTTTTGCATTCTCAAAGACAGCTAAATAAATAAATCCTTTGCACAGATTAGGTTAAATCACCAAGCTGTAAGCACAAAGCGAAAAAAAAACTGTGTAATGGTATATAATTAGTGCTGCACTCAAAACTGAATAGTGCAAAGATCTCTAAACAATTTGTAAATGTTACAATGATAATGGTAAAGAATACAAAACATAACCCCTACAGTGATTCAGTGCCAAACCATTACAGTCATAATTGCAATATTTCATAATAAATCAGTCACAAAAAAACAAAATAAAAAAAGGCGTCCAGATATTCATATGCTTAAAGTAATAATGTGCGATCCGTCAGTGAAACCTCCACCATCCACTTTAGGCACTCTCTCACCCTTGGACTTGGACCTTCGCAACAAAAGTGTCAAGCATGTGTCCCTTTAAATCCTAGGGTCAGGCTTAAAGCGGTAGTAAACCCATGCATTTAACAGGTTAAAAAACAGTCACATTTCCGGCACGTGCCGGAAATGTAACACTCCCA
>BLSH010081776.1:479072-494081 GCA_018402905.1 Glandirana rugosa
GCCAGCACGCTGCGACGTGGGTTTGTGTGAAAAACAGTAAAACAAGGGTGTTTATCTCGAAAGAAAACCACCATAAACTAGTGGGGACGCCAAAAATAAAAAACGCGATATTGTTTTTTTCTGGCTTTTAAAACTTTTTTTTTTTTAAAAAAAGAAACAAAGACAGTGTTTTTAAACATATTTCATGTAAAAGAGGAAGTGACTGCCCGTGACTGCACCGATGTGACTACCCGTGACTACTCCGATGTGACTGCCCGTGACTACTCCGTCATGTCTAACCGTGACTACGCAGGGGTGATCAAATACCACCAAAAGAAAGCTCTATTTGTGGGAACAAAATGACAAAAAGTGTGTTTGGGTGCAGCGTCGCACGACCGCGCAATTCTCATTCGAAACACAACAGCACTGAAAGCTGAAAATTGGTCTGGGCGGGAAGTGTCCTAAGTGCCTGGTATTGAAGTGGTTAAAGACTGGAAAGGATTTTTTCCAACAAATGTTAACACAATAACAATTTAAAAGTTTCACGTCAAATCTGGATCATCCAGCAGATGATAGACACACTGCAAAGCTTCAGACATCCATAGCTATCCTGGTAATGTATTCTTTCAACAAACTGACTCCTGAAATTCTAAGGTCAAAAATCGACTAAAACAGTATACTAGTCCTTCTCCTTTGTGTCTCTGGTGTCATAATCTATTAATTCACAGTAACCATTTTGTTTTCACTGAAATCAAATAACCAAAAGTTAAATGCAGTTGGCAACAGGTTACTACTATTTTTCCCTTTGCATACTGATTAAGTTGGTACCTAGTTTTACGTTGTCTTTTTTTAAAACATGAGATGCTGCACAGCTTTACAAAGTGATAAAGACCACATCAATGATATAATTGGAGGTAGGTGCTTGGCTACAACAATATGGAGGAGACAATGGGGTTCATTTACTAAAACTGGAGCGTGCAAACTCTGGTGCAGCTCTGCACAGAAACAAATCAGCTTCCAGTTTTTTATTTTGCCAAAGCCTAATTAAACAAGCTGAAGTAAGAAGCCGACTGTTTACCAGGCACAGCTGCAGTGGATTTTGCAACCCCACTCACTGCCTTTGATTTTTCTTTCCCTGAGATACTGATGGTATGCTGCATCATTCTCCTCTGGCCAACAGGGGGAGAGCTAAAGCCAAGCAAACCCATAATCTTTTATGCAGAGCACTGGGAATCCTGAGAGTTTAAGTTTGAGATGGCAGACATATAATGGGGCCAATGGACTCCTTACACTACAGATCCCAATAGGCATTGTGCAGTAAAAGGAGTGGAGACATAATTTTTAATAAACTGCCCGTGAAAGTTCTTGGCACCGAGGGAGTTAGGAGAGAGAATACCTTTGTCTGGATATTCGCCTGCCAGCAGGGGACCATACCCAGTACCAGGGTGGGAGTGAGGATACCCAGGGGCAGTGCAGCACTGCCCACATCACTGTACCTGTACTGCTGCAGCAGGGAGACTAGAGTCCTCACCCACACTCTGCTTCCCACCGTTGATCACTGGAGGCTTTTGGGGAAAGACTAAGGAGGCTCCACATCTTCTACAGAGAGAGGTCATCACAGTATCCTGGGAATTAGTGAGATGGCTATTTGATCATTGTTGATACTGCTAGGAGGGATTGGGCCACTGGGGGCAAGACACAGCATATACACAATCCATGCCGCACCCCTACTGCACTCTATATCAACCCTATGCTGCATTATGCCAAACCTTTATCCCATCTGAGCCAAATCTATCTTGCACCTGTGCTGAGACTATACCATACCTATACTGCATGCAGGTTAACTGGGACTGTCATTAAGTGCACCAATGCTCTTAAAAGGCCCCAACATTAGCTGGCAGAGGAAGTGTCCCTCCTGTAATAATTATTTTGCAAGTCCCCTTTGTTCCCCTGCCCCCTCCCCCTCTACCATTCTCCTTTCATTCAAACAGTGCATTCCCAGTCGGTCTAAGGCCAGCATCATCAATATAGTTGCATTCTGGCAGTATAGTTCCAGCAATCGGTAGATTAAACGTTACTACTGCTCACTGCTGCACGTAAGGTGGCCTTGCTACTGTTTATGCTGATCTGGATGCCAAATTTCATCTCATGCCTAGTCCATTGTATGCTTAATTGTGTTATTACCATTGTTAATCCATTTCTATGCTTACTTCAATACTAACCACATCAGGAGACAATATATTAAGATTGCCTTTATCGATTCAGTGCCTGTTTTTTTTGATGAAGGACAACTACTGGGCACTAAGCATTACTTTCAGTGATTCTCTGTGATATTGCATGTTTTGTACAAACAACCTAGTCAAGGACGGCTCTCCCACTAGGCGGAGTAGGCGGCCGCCTAGGACGCACTGCCACCCAGGGCGCCAAGCCCCTGTCCATATACTACCCCAGCATGTCCATATACTACCCCAGCCTGTCCATATACTACCCCAGCCTGTCCATATACTACCCCAGCCTGTCCATATACTACCATAGCCTGTCCATATACTTGCAGACCATGGCTGGCATGAGGAAGCGAGCCAGTTGCACCATTATTTGTCTTTAGGCCGGGTCCAGAGGCACAGGTGCTGGCCTGTGGACCATGGCTAAAGAAATAGGTAGAGAGGCGCTGCAAAAATCTCCACCTCCGCCACCTCCATCGTATACATGGACAGCGCAAAGGGGGTGGAGACAGGGGCTGAGTCAAAGGGGGGCGGCAAAATGAGGTTTCGCCTAGGGTGTCAAAAATCCTTGCACCAGCCCTGAACCTAGTGTTTGAAGGGCTCAATTTCTAAAAGGGGACCTATCCTATCCAGAAGCTCCTACGGAGGAAGAGCTACACAATGCAGTAGTGATACAATGGTACTGGGGCAATCTCAAACAAAAGCATATTTACTCCACCATCTATTAGCTACCATTTTCTTTACTTAATCATAGGGGTTGTGCATACATCTATTTCTTAATAATGACAGATTGTTAGATTTAGTGTATGTTTTATTCATCATAATAGATACCCATTACATAAAAAAAGTTGGTAATTAGTTGAGTTGGTAATTTGACTGTCATATTATGTAATCTGAGGTATATTATTTCAGCTTGTGTTTGATGACATACTGAAAAAAGCTACCAACAAACATGAGATGACATTCAGCAATCCGACACCTTTAAAGTGATTCTAAAGTCAAAAAAGTAAAAAAATCCTCTCAATAGCAGCTCCCCTCAGCCCCCTCTAAACACATACCTTAATCCATTTGCTGTGTCTGTCTGCTGTAGCTCTTCTCTCTTTTTCCTGTATTCACTGGAGGTTCAGATGGCAATGGGTGTCACTGGCCTCCTGCTGCTGTCAGTCATATCAAATGAGGAGAAAGCAGTAGGCATGGCTGAGCCGCAGTCTGAGTGTCTATGGAGCTTGGGTTGGGAGCGAGCATGTCTGTGTGTGCCTATAGCACACAGCTCACTTTAGGGCACACTCAAAAGAGTAGCAGAGTGCTAGCGGAGGACCCCAAAAGAGGAGGTAAGGGGAAGCTCTGGTCAATGTAATTGCACAGAGCAGGTAGATAGAACTCCTTTTTTTTTTTTACAAAAAACAAAAAACAAAAAGCAACAGACTTTAGTATCACTTCAAGGCCCTGGGTGTAGGGGAGGAGAAGGAATAATGCAAATGAACAAGCAGTGCAGTGTTGAGCTTCTGTACTATAAACAGTGGTATTTGCTCAATTTTAACACTGTTAACCGCTTAGCCAAAGTGAATGTTTAGCTTACTGCAAATAGGGGATTATTTAATGAGAATTGGGAACTAACAAAAAGTGCTTTCTCTTTTTCACGCTTTCAGTTCTGCCAGCTTAGTCTGCTCTAAGTGGCTACCACAAAGTTAATCCATTTGATGGCAAGGTGTTTTTGTATTCATATGTTTTTCTTCTATAAACATTTCATCTTCTACTTCAATTACTATGAGCGCCATGATTCCTCTCTAGCGAAATTAAGCTTTTTTTTTAGACCAGCAGTAAATTCATACTTGGTTCAGCAACCACATACATTTTGTCTATAATGATAAAATAAATGACTAAAGAATAGTAAGTAAGAAAAAACTATTCCAAAATATAAAGGTTATCAAAAGTCCCTGGGTTCTTCAATGCAGCAGCAATACAATCCAGATGGATTTCACTTTATTCTTGCCACAAAAGTACAGGCTCAGGGAAATGGCCTCAACTCATTCCCTTAAATGTATGCAGTCCCACACTGAACGTTACCTGCACCCATTTCTCTGCATTGATACTAGCTGTTTCAGATTTAATGACCTATTGTTTTTCTTGGTTCAGTTAGTGACACAACTGCTCAATCTTCACAAAATAAGAGACAGGGTAGAATAATATTACCATTTCTAAACAAGTAACTAAAGCAGGATATAGATTATGTGATTTTCTTCCCTGCAACCACACTCTATTTCCCCCATCAACACAGTCAGTGTTGATGGGGGAATATCTCCTGTGGAGCTATTGTGTTCTCTTGGCTGGGGGAGTGCTGGGAGCCGTCCCTGCCAGGAAAGTATAGTGATTACTGCTAACCACTCAGCTATAGCAGCAGGCAATAATCACATGTAAAAAATCTGCCATACTGGTTGGATCGCCTTGGGTACAATCAGCCTGCCCATAGATGGATCAAATCTCAGCTTGCCCCTGCTAAACCAGCCAAGATTTGATCCATCTATGGCCGGCTTTAGGCAGGCTCTACATTATTTATTTTTTCATTCAACCTAACTCCCCATACACACATTCAGTTGTGAATGAAGGCATCACTCTCGCTGGGCTACTGCATTCTGCCGGAGGGGGGCCTTCCAGAATACTGAACGTAACAAGATACTGAATTGCAGTATGACAAGCACTTTATTACATACAGTATGTAGCATGCCCATACGTGAGCATTATGTTACAACAAGCTATATGTCGTTTGATGGCGGCAGGTCGGCTCTCATGCGCAAATCCTCATAGCTGTATGGCGGCTCGCGCAGACGCAGTTGTGGGCGGGAGCACTCACGTCTGCTGCACCCTGCATGAGTGTGCCCGCAGGTCGGGCGGACTCGATGTCCATCGGCGACCCGCGATTGCCTTCTACAGAGGCAGAACGGGGATCTGCCACTGTAAACAAGGCAGATCCCCATTCTGTCAGGGGACATGACAGTGATCTACTGTTCCCAGTGATCGGGAAAAGTGAGATCTGTCATGTCCCTGCCAGCCCAGCCCCCACACAGTTAGAAAATGCTGCAGGAACACAGTTAACCCCTTGATCGCCACCTAGAGTTTAACCCCTTTCCTGCCAGAGACATTTATACAGTAATCTGTGGCTATATTTAGCTCTGATCGCTGTATGGCCATTGGTCCCAAAAAGTGTCAAAAGTGGCCGATCCGTCCGCCGCAATGTCACAGTCCAGATAAAAATCGCTGATTGCCATCATTACTAGTAAGAAAAATAAAATAAAAATGCCATAAATATATCCCCTATTTTGTAGATGCGATAACTTTTGCACAACCCAATCAATATGCCTATTGCAATTTTATTTACCAAAAATATGTAGAAGAATACATATCAGCCTAAACTGATGAATACATTTTTTCGAATATTTTTTTTGGATATTTATTATAGGAAAAAGTAAAAAAAAATAGTTTTTTCTTCAAAATTGTCGCTCATTGTTTATAGCGCAAAAAAATAAAAAACGCAGATGTGATCAAATACCACCAAAAGAAAGCTCTATTTGTGGGAAAAAAAGGGCGTCAATTTTGTTTGGGTACAGCGTCGCACGACCGTACATTTTTCAGTTAAAATGACGCAGTGCCATTTCGAAAAAAAAAAATGGCCTGGTCATTAAGGGGGCAAATCCTTCCGGGGCTGAAGTGGTTAAACACATAACATGAATGAAATAAGTCTGAAGTTGCAAAAAGTCTCAACAGTATGACTAAAGGTTAGCATGTTTAACATAAAAGCTAGTCTCCAACAAATTTACAAAATAGTCTAAAAACCTCATATTTAGCAAGACAAGTAATAACCAAGACCAGTCATTTGAACTTAACACATCTATCCACATTAGTTTAACCACTTGAGCTCCAGAAGGTTCACCCCCCCCCCCCTCATGACCAGCCCGTTTTTTGCAATACGGCACTGCATTGATTTAACCGACAATTGCGCGGTCGTGCGAGGCTGTACCCAAATAAAACTGGCGTCTTTTTTCCCCCACAAATAGAGCTTTCTTTTGGTGGTATTTGATCAGCTCTGCGTTTTTTATTTTTTGCGCTATTAACAAAAAAAGAACAAAAATTTTGAGGAAAAAAAACAATATTTTTTACGTTCTGCTATGAAACACATTCAAATACATTTTTTTTTAAAAATTACATTTCCTCATAAATTTAAGCCAAAATGTATTGTGCTACATGTTTTTGGTAAAAACAAATTCCAATAAGTGAAGTGTATGTTGATTGATTTGTGCAAAAGTTATAGTGTCTACAAACTATGTGATAGGTTTATGGAATTTATTTTTACTAGTAATGGCAGCGATCAGCTATTTTTAGTGGGACTGCGATATTGCGGCAGACAAATCTGACACTAAGTGACACTTTTTTGGGGACCAGCGACACCAATACAGTGATCAGTGCTAAAAAAAATGCATTGTCACTGTACTGACATGGAGAGGGTTAACATCTCAGGGCGATCAAAGGATTAAATGCGGTTCCTTGGAGTGCTTGCTAACTGTGGGGGAGGTGCTTTGACTGGGAGAAGACAGAGATCGGTGTTCCTGCTTAGCAGAAACACAAGATCTCCACCTTTCCCTTTGACAGATCGGCGATCTGCCTTGTTAACATAGGCAGACCGCCGTTCTGTCTGCCTCGGTAACAATCGTCGGGTCCAGATGGACATTGGTTCCGCCAGACCTACTGATTTGCTCCCACTGTGTCGAATCACCGCCGGCAGCGCACGCGCGCCCCAAGACCCGGCTTTTCAAATCAAGTGCAGGTACCTGATTTCGCACTTAAGGGCCACCCTGCTGCAGTATATGTACCTGGGGCGGTCCTTAAGCGGTTAAATATCCATTAGACATAGATGTCAATGTCAAACAAATAATGACTTGGTAAGAACAGCCTAAATATTTCCAGTAACAAATTAAATAGTATATTTTAAAGATTAAAGATGTTAAACATACTTCATGTGCATGCACACAATTATCGAGTTAATTTTATAATGACAATAATGTATTATGTACAGTTTACTAAAGTAGAAAAAAAAATAAATGCAGTATTTTTTACAATCAGGCACTGCGGGCATGATTTGGAGTTCGATCAATGAATAAAAACAAATATATGCAAAATAACCCATATGAACAAACCAGATTTTACTTTATTAGTGTCAGCTCAGTTACAAAAAAGGATTTCTAATTGTCAGTTATAGATTTCTACACCATGTGCATTGTCACCACTCTTCACGTTGCCTTATTGAATAAGAAACTGTTAAACTTTCCTGTAACAGTGCATTTAAACACTGATGATGCCACGCTTACTACAACATATTTATTTAACTTCCATGCACAAACTTGTACAAACTAAATAAAACAAATTAAAATTTAGAGCCCAAGGTTTTTACAACTACACTCTTTTCTCGCATTTGAACTAACATTTTATTACAATGAAAAATGTAGCAGTCTTAAACAGGAATAATAATAAGTAGTCATAAAGAGTGAATGCTTGTCTTCCCTAGAGTACCAGTGGAACAAAAGTGTCTTGGGTCGCTCTTATTCATGTGCAAATAGGTTTCAGTTCTGAGAATTTTGGACTACGTGATATGCAAAGACTATATTGTCTTAGCTTTGTGCAGCTTTGTAAAGAACTGTTTTTACAATTAGTGCTAAAAGCAAAATTACACTAATTACAATCATTAGTTGTATCTTCACGACTCATCTTAATTACATTTTACAGATTGTAAGAAGAAAGTATACTGGGGATTTTAGTAGCAACTTGTCTCTCACTTTACACTGGGCTGCCATATAATTTTTGATAAAACGCCTAGCAAATGAATTTAGCACAGGACTGCAGCCCCACTTTCTCAAGAGTGAGAGATAATTTAATTTTACACTACATTTGTACTGGGCCTTCTCTAAGTAGCTGTGCCAAATTGAAGTATAAGCAATGGATAGAATTTAGCTGAGTCATTTAAATAGGACCATACATGTAATTACATCTTCTTAGTGATTTAGTGCATAAACTTAGAGAAGTTTATCTGCTTTGACACCTACCTGTAGCTGTAAGGATAACTTCATTATTATAATTATTATAGGCGCGCTTACAGTCTTCAAAAATTTAAATAGACTACAGAAAATAATTTATGGGACAGATTTTACAACCCACAGTTCCCAATATTCTGCTGGCATTAAAGCCAGGGAGAGCAGTTAGTCCTGAATACTGAATTAGGCTTTAAATATTTCTATCTATAAAAAAAAGCTTATTAAGCAGCTAAATGGCAGTCAGCACTGTCTCAAGTAGCTAGGATATGCTGAAATTACAAATCCATCCAAAACATGTAGGAAAAGTATAATGTCAGTAGTTTTATGTATACATGACATAAAAGGCTGTCTACAGATTGGCAGGCTTGTCACTTGTAGCTTTTCCACTCCCTCCTTCCTATGTAGGAAGAGATGATCCCTGGAAACTGTCAGAGACTGTGAGAAAACTTAATTGGAGGAAAGGCCCACACCCCCTTCCCACACATGCAGAGGTTGCCTGTGTTTTGTTTAGTAGCCTGTTAATCTATTTTTAGCAACCTCCCCCAACTCTAATTTCTATGTCCTGACTCCCAGAACGAGTGAGAACTTATCAGGCTGATAACAGAGCTATGGAGGAAGAGACAGCTATGGGACATAGCTATTTGAAGAGAGATAACAAAACACTACAGACAGATGTGTCCAACTCAAATTTCATGAATCGGGTTTACATCCACTTAAAGCTTAGTAGCACCTAGCATAAAACAAATCCTCAATTTTGAGGCTTCAGGCACACAGGACGTTAAAAGAAGTCCCAAAAACGTCAGTAGCTTATCAGTGATTTTTTCAGCTTTTACCGGCGTTTTTGTGCGTTTTTAAAGGGCCAGCGTTTTTTTTCCCAATTGATCTAAAACATCCAAAAAAGTTGGGGATCAACGTTTTTGTGCCTTTGAACATTTTTACAGCTGAAAAATGTCTCTCAGAACCCTCTGGTCTTGGTTTTTTTTTACAGCTCAAAAACTTCACTGCTTAAAACAGTTGATAACAGCCTATGTGTGCATGAACACATAGGATAACATGATGGAGGGTGTGCATGAGGCCTGAAAGTGAATAATCCTATAATAGTCACACAAGTTTAACATAGTGGCACCTCTAGACAAATAGATTGTTGAAAATAATCTCAGACTGCCTCAAAACCTCTAAGTATCAATGGGTCACCTTTTTATGTAAAGATATGGTCTATCTCAAGTTACTTTGATATACCTTTTTCCGATTCACCCACAGCGCTGTCTTTCTGTCTCCCCCTTTTGGTAAACAATTTCCCCTAATATGAACAAAAAATACCATAAACCACATATAAAGCACCAGCCCTTCCCCCTGTGTGTGATAGGCCTATCACACACAGCGGGCGGAGCTGGTGCCTCTCCAGGCATCTGTTGTGCCTCAATGTTCCAGTCAGCAGCTTATTGCTATACACAGAGTCCAGGCTTCTCTCCCCATCACACACCAAGGACAGCATTTCAGTGGCCGGGCTAAGGAAACAATTCTACAAAGCCAGCCAGAGTGTGGAGCAAAGGAGCATAGATCACATTCAAATATCCGGGAGGGGTATAACCAAAAACAAGGCAGACCCTCTCTGCTAAATGGGAGGAGGGTCAATAAATTTGGTGAGTGCGGGACCATTGGGATCACGAAGTGCTGCACTGGATTTCACTTCACTGGGTGAATGTTAAAAAGAGACAGCCCTTGTGGACTATGTTTTAATATTGTGCACGCGGCACAGGAAGATTGGGGCTTTTTTTTTTTTTTTTTACAAAAATTTTGATTTATTATGTATATGTGATTAATGGTATCCTTTGTTCATATTAGGGGACATTTTTCACCAATAGGGGGAGACATAGAGACAGTGCTGTGGGTGAATGGGAAAATGTCTTAAAGGAGCTTGAGGGCACACTTTTAAACATAGGCAGTCTCCATTTCATGTGCTTATTTGTAGTGGAAGTAATAAGTATTGACATGCAGTAGTGCAGGTGCTTATTTACTTAGATATACCTAGCACAAAGAAATAGTGACACTGCAAAGGGTTAACGTACCAGATGGCCATATGAAAGCATCTTCTGTGCCTTCAATGTGAATATATTCATGGCTTATAGATATAGTGTGTACAGCTGGGACCAAAAGTTGAGAATGACACAAATATTAATTTTCACAAAGTCTGCTGCTTCAGTGTTCTTAGATCTTTTTGTCAGATGTTACTATGGTATACTGAAGTATAATTACAAGCATTTCATAAGTGTTAAAGGCTTTTAGCGAAAATTACATTAAGTCTATGCAAAGAGTCAATATTTGCAGTGTTGACCCTTCTTTTTCAAGACCTCTGCAATTCGCCCTGGCAAGCTGTCAATCAACTTCTGGGCCACATCCTGACCGATGAAAGCCCATTCTTGCATAATCAATGCTTGGAGTTTGTCAGAATGTGTGTTTTTTTTGTGCACCCGCCTCTTAAGTTCTCAATGGGGAGTTTCCTGGCCATGGACCCAAAATGTTGATGTTTTGTTCCCCAAGCCACTTAGTTATCACTTTTGCCTTATGGCAAGGTGTTCCATCATGCTGGAAAAGGCATTGTTTGTCACCAAACTGTTCTTGGATGGTTTGGAGAAGTTCCTCTTAGAGGATGTTTTTGTAACATTCTTTATTCACCACTGTGTTTTTAGGCAAAATTGAGAGTGAGCCCACTCCCATAGCCGATAAGCAACCCCACAAATGAATGGTCTCAGGATGCTTTACTGTTGGCATGACAAAGGACTGATGGTAGCGCTCACCTTTCTTCTCCAGACAAGGTTTTTTCCAGATGTCCAAAACAATTAAAAAGGGGATTCATCAGAGAAAATTACTTAACCCCAGTCCTCAGCAGTCCAATCGCTGTACCTTTTGCAGAATATCAGTCTGACCCTGATGTTTTTCCTGGAGAGAAATGGCTTCTCTGCTGCCCTTCTTGACACCAGGCCATCCTCCAAAATTTTTCGCCTCACTGTGCGTGCAGATGCACTCACACCTGCCTGTTGCCATTCCTGAGCAAGCTCTGCACTGGTGGTGCCCGCGATCCTGCAGCTGAGTCAACTGTAGTAGACGGTCCTGGCGCTTGCTGGACTTTCTGGGGGACCCTGAAGACTTCTTCACAAATGCAGTGGAAATGTTTTTTTATGGGATTAAGTTCATTTTCATAGCAAAGAGGGACATTGCAATTAATTGCAATTCCTCTGATCACTCTTCAGAACATCGTGATGTATATGCAAATTGCCATCATAAAAACTGAGGCAGCAGACTTTGTGAAAATTAATATTTATGTAATTTGCAAACATATACATACATATATACATATAGTTATTTTTTTTGTTTCTGCATCAATGTTAATTGCTGCAAAGAGGCAATATGAGTCTTAAAAATAAATCAATATTTGGAACATAGAAGCAACAGGACAATGCTAGCACAGAATATAATCTTAAAACTATATGTCTATCTATATCTGGAGTTTTAGAATGACACTAGCTATTTTATTAATGCTGTGACACAAATCATGAAGGTATCACACTGTCAGCTTAACAATTCCTCAGACAGGATCATCAAACAAAAAAAAAAACTATTAGAAGAGGCAAGGTGGTCCTAGACTGAGCAAGAAGGTCAAGGAAATGGGAATAGGAAGCATCAGGTATTTCAAGAAAGTAATAACTATGATAAAACGCGTGGCCACACTGACAGCTAATGTAAAAGAAAGCAGGCACTTGTTCAGAAAGAAATTGAGTTATATAATGTTGTCAACACTTTTGGGAATATACATTATGTTAACTAGAAAAGAAATGCTGGAAAAATAGAACACAATGAAAAACAGTAATAAAAACATGGTTATTTATTTTTATTCTGCCTGCTGCTTAAAAATACAATAAACAAATCCAAAGAGTAATGCATTTTCTTGCTTGATGGTGACAGAAATGCTTGCACAGTCTTTCCTTTTTCTATTTAGTAGAGTTAAAGATCAGGCCCTACTCAAAGAAAAATGATTCAACAAGTTGGACAGACTCCCTGTGAAGTTACAAATGCCATTAAAAAATAGGTATGTATGCCTCAATGGGTCAGGAAAGGCCCAGTGGTTGCAAACAATTGTCAATATCAGGAGAACTGCATCCTACTGCAGCAGTTATGATCAACTATAAACATGAATGTCCCAGAGAATCTAGACGTGCAAGTTTAGGCAAGTACTTGTAGGGAGATAAAAAGCTTGAACGGCATAATTCAACAGTTTTCTAATGTATATTGTCATAGAAGAGTATCTTCCTGCTGCTAATCAAACATTTTAGACACTTAAACTGAAAATTGTTACAGTGCCACAAAATGCTGAGATCAATTCTTCACATTAGTGAATAGACATAGATGCTGGTTCTCTGGCTATTGATCCCTACTCATGAGTATACACTTGAATAGCTTATACAGGTGGTCCCCGGGTTACAAATAAGATAGGGACTGTAGGTTTGCTCTTAAGTTGAATTTGTATCAAAGTCGGAACAAGTACATTTTTTAAGTGTAACTTCAGCCAAAAAAAATATTTTTGAGCTTTTTGTTTATCATAGGGAAGGGTTAACACCCCTGTAATGTTTGTTTTGCTGTCTATGTTTCTGTTCAGAAGATTTCACCTCACTTCCTGTCCCAATGAAAATTGGAATGATACTTGAATTTTGAAAATTTTGGGTTGTTTTGGAAACAAACCTTGGTGATAAAGCATCAGTGGAGACACCTTTTTCCCATAATGACTCTTACAAGAGTGAATTTCCCTTCCTTGGGGTAGATTTCCTCTTGCTTCCTGTTGTGTCCCTCCTTTTGTAAGTAGGAGTCGTTTGTAAGTCGAATGTTTGTAACTAGGGACCTGTAATTGTTTTCTTATTATGTCAATCTTAACATATCTCATGTTCTGATGGTATGAGCAGGCATTGCATGTCCTAGGCTTTTCCCATTATTAGTAGATGGTGTTTTTTTTGTTATACCTGTGCATGTTCTTAACAGTGTGTATTTTACCTCAAACTTGATATGGATGCAGGTGCATCAGTGCAAAAGTAACTTAAATGGACCAACACCTGGTTTGAGAAGTGGAATCTGCCTGGGTTATTTAAGTGCATTTGCTGCTACACTCCCCTGCAGATGATGGAAGTTCTGAAGGATCTATACGTTTTATTATAGGTGTATTTTAAATGATAGAGCCAGAATATTAACCAAAGATCCAAAATAAACATGATACAAATGTTATAAATTGAGTTGCAGTTCAGCGAGTAAAATAAGTATTTGATCTCCAAGCAAAAAAATACTTAGTACTTGGTGGAGAAACCCTTGTTGGCAAGCACAGAGGTAAGACATGTTGGTTAGCAGGTTTCCACACATCTCAGGAGGGATTTTGGTCCACTCTTCTTTACAGATCTTCTTTAAATCCTTAAGGTTTCTTGGCTGTCACTTGGAAACTCAAAGTTTCAGCTCCCTCCATAAATTTTCAATAGGATTAAGGTCTGGAGACTGGCTAGGCCACTCCATGACCTTAATGTGCTTCTTCTTGAGTAACTCCTTTGTTGCCTTGGCAGCACATTTTGGATCACTGTCGTGCTCAAAGACCCATCCACGACCTATCTTCAGTGTTCTGGCTGAGGGAAGAAGGTTCTCATCCAAGATTTTACAATACATGACCGGTCCATTGGCCCCTCAATGTGGCAAAGTCCGGGTGTACCTTTATCAGAGAAACAGCCCCAAAGCATAATGTTTCCACCTGTATGCTTGACTGTAGGGATGGTGTTCTTAGGGTCATAGTCAGCATTTTTCTTCCTCCAAACACAGCGTGTCGAGTTAATGTCAAAGAGCTCAATTTTGGTCTCAGCTGACCACAGCACTTTCTCCCAATCCTTCTATGAATCATTTAGATGTTAATTGGCAAACTTCATACAGGCCTGTACATGTGCCTTCTTGAGGAGGGGGACCTTGCGGGTGCTGCAGGATTTCGATCCATGGTGGCGCATTGTGTTATTAATGGTTTGTTTGGTGACTGTGGTCCCAACTGCCTTGAGATCATTCACAAGCTCCTCCCTTGTAGTTCTGGGCTGATCCCTCACTTTTATCATAATCTTCCTTACCCCATGAGGCGAAATCTTTCAGGGAGCTCCAGACCAAGGGCAATTTATGGTTATTTTGTATTTCTTCCATTCGCAAGTAATCACTCCAGCAGTTGTCTCTTTCTCACCAGGCTTCTTGCTTATGGTCTTGTAGCCCATTACAGCCTTGTGCTGGTCTATAATCTTGTCTCTGACGTCCTTTGACAGTCCATGATGGTGAGGTTTGAATGTAAGAAAGAGATTCTGTGGACAGGTGTCTTTAATACACATAACAAGTTGTCATTAAGAGCACCTTCTTAAATTGACAGGACTAATCTGTGTACCACATGAGCACATACTGTAGTCAGTTTGTGGAGGCCAGAATTAATGTTGGTTGGTAGGGGATCAAACATTTATTTTACTCATTGAACTGCAACTGAATTTATAGAATTTGTAGCATGTGTTTTTTCTGGATTTTTGGTTGATATTCTGTTCATTTAAAATACACCTATAATTACAATTATAGACCCTTAATTTCTTTGTAAGTGGGCAAACTTACAAAATCTGCAGAGGATTAAATAATTATTTTCACCACTGTATTCTGGTAAGTGCAGAGTGTTGGTGATGGTG
>BLSH010081776.1:524644-547576 GCA_018402905.1 Glandirana rugosa
TAGTATTTCTCTGTACAACGTAAATCCACTATTTTTAAGTGGACCGACACGGCTAACATTGGTACATTAATATAAACGGTTTTTCGAAATTTGAAATAACAAAGAAACTCTGAGGAATGAACTAAGACGAATTTAACCAAATTACTTCTTACGACCATGACTAAGTTTCTAGCCGCAAACATCTCACAAATGGTTTATTTGTAATGTCACGTTACGATTACAATAAAACTACACCGGTAAGGGGTAAAATAGCAGTACTTGAGGATCGTGACTGGGAGGAGAGGGACAGATGATTTGTTCCCTAATAACCTTACCCGAACGATTTTTGAAATGTCCGGGTCCGGGTCCGTGCCACGGACACCCTAAAGTTCGGTACGGACCCGAACGTTACAGTCCGGGTTCGCTCAACACTACTTATAAGCTTCCAATAATCCCTTGTTTAGTAGACAGGGAGAGGAGGGTCAGTGCTAGGAGTTCATGACGATAAAATGGGGAATGGCCACATCAAAATAACATTAGCATTGCACTGTAATGTTTATTTGGTAAACACTCTACAAACGCCGATCTTTGAATCAGTACCAGCATTCTTCATTAAACCAATTTAAGCAGAATCAAGTAAGGAGTCTCAAAGAAACAATAAAGTTTAAAGCTTTTTGGCAAATATAATTACATGGTTACAATCGGCACAGCCAGGTGAATTTTTATCACCTAAATGCAACATGTCTCTTTATGATTCCTGGATCCCACTATCAGGTGCTCCCAGGCACTAATAAGTGTTTTAGTCCCATATCCCTCAAAGAGTTGTCCAGCTGGTTGAATAATATGCAATTCCACAAAGGAGATGATTAATTATCACCATCACAAACAACTTACACCCCAATCTAACAATATAATTATTACATATTTTACATTTTGATGTCCAAACTACTTACCTCATGTATCATCTTAATTACTTTTTTACTTGTTTCCCAGAGAAGCAGAATAATATGGCATTAATTAATGGGCACAATAAAGAAACTGCCAGTATTGTTTCAATTCTTTCTGTGAACCAGGCTCATTTGCATGGCTCAGTTTTTTTCTACCTTTTATATTAAACAATAGCACCACTGAGACTGCATTAAATTTTAAGTCCATTAAACAAAACACAATCATATCCATTCCCACAGATATTCATCTATTACCATATTTTACTGCAACAAGCACTGTTTTATTGTATTGTCTCTTGAGCATTGATCTAAGGGGTCAAATTTTTATTATATTATGCATTTTGCATGATAATAGCATTGGATGTTACTGTGCATTACAAAATAAATGTATAGCGAAACACTTGCATGCAAAGCAATTATCTGTTGAAGAAACAAATGAGCAGACTTAAAGAAATATTTTCTTCAAATAAGTAATGCAAAAAGTTAAAGTTATTCTAAATGTAAACTATATTTATAAGGATAGAGGTGAAAATAGACTCCCAAATCAAGTGATACAGATAAGTATTAAAAAGTAGCTTCCACAATACCTTTTATTCTTTCTTTTGGTTCAGGGTCATATGCTTCTACCTATTTGGAGCCAAACAATCTGGGTGGTGGGCACAACCAGTCTGCCCGGTTAAGAATGGTAATGACGTTAGTGCCAATCACTCTTACCTCTCCCATCAGGCTCCCAGCTGCCTACATCACCAGCAGCACCACCTGATGGGGGTAGAAGTGTTTGATTGACAGTGGATCCGCCTGCAAAGGGCATTCATACATGGCTTTTAGAGATGGCAACACTGCAGAGGATAGATGACCCCGCAGATCATTGCCACCACTAATTCACGAGCCATGAGAGATCACTGCCAGGATCAACATTTTTAGCCAAAATTAATTTATTAAAAAAAAAAAAAAGGAAAGGCAGAGAATGATACTGTATACATTACAGATACTATAATTACTTTTTTTTTCTAGGCTTAATGACACTTTAATTTTCTTCTCTTGGCAATTTCTCCCTTTGTTCAAGAAAGGGGAGCATTAAATCATAAACATTAAAAAAAAAAAATCGCCTTTTGAACTTTGCAAATTGAAATGAAAGTATATAAGTTATGTACACATTGTACAGGTCAGTATAGTTCCCACAAGTGATATCAATGAGGTTCATACTGAGTTCAATGTATGTAATTAAAGCAGAGCTTCACCCAAAAGGGGAAGTTTGGCTCTTCCTCCTCCTCCTCCTCCTTTATAATTGGCACTTTTTTTGGGGGGGGGAGTGGGTACTTAATTTTGACAAGTACCTGGTCCCCCACTTCCGGTCAGATCGCTGCAGTGCTCTGAGAGGAAGTTCAGCCCTCCTCCTTCCCATCACAGGACACATCACAGGTCAAAGAAAACTGATAGGCCAATCACAAAACGCAGCACAGCTTGCGCATGCACAGTTGGAAGCCGGCTGTAATGCCACAAGGCTTCACTGCCAGTTTCCCTTGGTGAAGATGTCGGCACCTGCACCCAAAGCCAATTGAAGAATCGGCTTGGGTGAGGACATCACTGGATCCAGAGGCAGATAAGTGACTTTATATTAAAAGTTAGAAGCTACAGTATTTACAGATGCTGACTTTTTTTCTTTGGGGGGGCACTGGAGCTCCTCTTTGAACTGTTATTTTTCACTCTTTGTGAACAATAATTACATTAATGGTGCTGGCTAGGGCTTGTTAATGGGTTTCTCTTCAAAATGATCATTATACACTGTATTGGCACAATCTCCCTTCATGCACTGCAAAGTAGCATGCAGTATCTGTCCAGTGAAATGATTGTTTTCTTTACATATCTTTTACATATGAGAATGGCAAGGCTGAAATCTGAACTAAAAAAAATACACTATCACTACAATTGAATCACAAGTCTGGGACAGCTGTGGAGTCTCCAATACCATGACCTAGTTATGGACGTTCCTCACCGCGATGGTGAGTGATGTTAAGAGATTAAAGATTTCACATACACCCCAAAACCTTACACCTTCTCAGTAGCGGGCTCTGCAATATCTTAAGAGAATTCCTGATATTGTCATCAAAAATTTGGATAAAGGAGAGAAGGTAGTCATCATGACTCATATATCCCAATATGAACAAATGTGTATGGACATATTGCAGAATAAAAACTGGTACCATCCCCTATCTGCATCTAGAATCACAGGATTCATAGCAGAATAGAAGACCCTTATCATGGACGCATACCATAAAGGTCTAATTGACCAGAACAACTATGACTTTTTAAATGTCAAGGACCCTAAGGAGGCAACCTTCTATGCTTTACCTAAAGTCCATAAGAGACTTAATAAACCCCCAGGGAGGCCCATCATTTCCGGTGTAGGTTCTCTCTTGGAGAATGCCAGTGCTTTGGTGGATGCTTCCTTACTACCTCATGTTTTGACGTTGCCGTCATATATTAGAGACACGATGGACCTCCTTACCCGCATTGAGGGGATGTCCGTGCCGCTGGGCTCTCTTCTCATGACTTTAGATGTGGAAGCACTGTACTCCAGCATCCCTCACGAGAGGGAAGTCAAGGTGGCTCACACGTTCCTGCGGGAGGTGGACCACAAATTGTGGAAATATGGTGATTTTGCCATACAATTGTTGAAATTTATCCTCACACACAATTGGTTTTGCTTTCTAGATACTCACTACCTCCAGATACAGGGGGGTTGCAATGGGGACTCAGTGCGCACCCTCATATGCCAACCTGTATCTGGGGGTGGGAACGGGAGATCTTTGCGGATGAGGAGTTGAGGCTATTCACTGACCGGGTCCTCTGCTGGTACCTGTTCATAGATGACATTTTTGTGGTCTGGACCGGTGCAGCCGAGGACCTGGTCAAGTTTGTTGACCGTCTCAATGTCAACACATATAACCTTAGATTTACTTTAAGCTTTCATACTCATGCTATTACGTTTTTAGATCTATCTATCTTTATAGATCAACATTCTTGTTTGGCCACGGGCCTCTATCGCAAGGAGACAGCAGGTAACACCATCCTGCATGCGTGTAGTGCACATCCAACACATCTTAAGTGAAGTATACCCTACGCCCAGTGTCTGTGCATACGGCGCAACTGTACTAGATTGGAAGATTTTCTGTCACAGGCTACCTCCCTGTGAGGGAGACTTTTAAACCGTGGGTACAGTAAGTCTATATTGAAGAAGGCATTCCATAAGGCACTTTCACATGATAGGCACCAATTGATATATAAAACTAACAGTATTCAATGATTAGAGCCCAATCCATGGTTAAATGTATTACCAAGTTCTGTTCTCAGCATTTTCAGATACGCCAACTCCTGGATAGGCACTGGCATCTCCACCCTATTTTGACTAAACATGTTAGATCTTATCCGGAAGTTGTATATCGAAGGAATATCTCCTTAAGGGAAATGCTGACTCAAAGTCACTATAACCCTAGATGCAATTTTAATACTTCACCAAGGGGGATCACCCAGTGTGGTGCCTGTAACATGTGCCCTTGGGTTTAGAGGGCACTTGTTACAGACTGCCCAATGCGGAGATTTTTCGTCCTAGATTTTCAGCCAACTGTAACACACAGGGGCTGGTATATTTGATGCTCTGCAGATCTGGAGCATTTTATGTCGGCAAAACGATACAACAATTACGCCAACGCATAGGGGACCACATTTACTACTCAGGGAATGGCAAAATGATTACTCCAGTGAGCCTACACTTCGATCTATATCATAGGTTGGACAAACGGGTGGTCGGATTTCTGGTACTGGAAACGGTTCCAGCAAACCCAAGGGGAGGCCCTTAGGATAAAATCATTCTCCAAAGAGAAACTTTATGGATAGAGCGCCTTGAGGTCACCAAAGCCCCAGGCCTCAATGAGGTTCTAACTTATAAGCCCTTTCTATGATTTGTCTCCGCCCCATGCGCAGTTACTGACTGATATTTGCCCTCTATCCATCTAGGTGATCACTTTAACAGTTTCTTAGTCCTGTCCGCAATTGGTTGGGTTGCTCTGTTCACCTCTTGTTTTGGGGCACCTGTGGGGACCTCTTGCCATGTGGCCCCATGTGCCCATGTTCTGTCCATGTATCTTAGTATGACTATATGCAAAATATGGTTTTGCAGTGCGCGGTTGTCCTCCGTTGGATCGTATGTACCAATTTGTTCTCAAATATATGCAGTATTTTGTATATATCACTCTTCCGTGCTATATGTGTATCATTTCTGATATGGGTTTTTACTAATTTTCTATGTCTTTTTACTTTCAGCAGTGAGCGTTCCCTCTGGGGTCGGGTCCACCCTCCAGCAGATGTCCCTGTGCGGCCCCCTTTCCCCCTTCCTTTCCCCCCGATTTCCGGGGCGAGTGTTGTCATGGGCGGATATGTGGCTAAAAGTGCCGCAAGTACTGGCCCTGATTGGTCCCCCACGGGTACCATCCAGGCATTGGTGCTGCGGCGTAGGAGGTGTCCACTAGAGGGAGCCCTCTGTGGACTCCCCCTGCTTACCCCGTGCGGGCGCGCTTCCCTCTGGGTTAGTGCGTGGCGGCGTCTGTCCCATTGACGTCGCCGCGCAGGGCTTGGCGCCTCGCTTGTGCGGAGGCATTTGCCGGGTTGATGGCGTCACACGTCGCTTCCCGCAGCGTCTTTGGGCGTGATGCCATCATTTGGGGCGGTGTTGCTATTTACGGCGGGTAGTCTCCGGGTTGGTTTCAGGGCAGCAGCATGCACGGGACACTATCAATATTGTTACTTTTGTTTGAGGTAAGCTGATCTTTTTGACAGATAGGGGTTCCCTATATATCCCTTTTTGATATGTGATGTGTATACATCTCATCTGGATTTAACTTATCCCTCACTTTGTTCCCGAGTGTCCTGTCTGCGGACAAAGTTGAATCTGTATACAGAGCTCTGCGTACGTGGTAGATCCTTGATACTCCGCATGCTGTATCCACATTACTCCCCCTCTCCAGGAAACCTTGATGTATTACCATCCATCAGTTTGTCATCTTTTCAGGGTGTTGATCACAGGCATACCTTAATCTCAGGTATCTATGGGTATAAATTAGTTTATTCTTTTTTTAACTTAATATGTATTTTTACTTGCATACCCCCCATATATACAGGCCTTGGGGGCTTTTCACCTTAAGGCCGTTGGTTTAGATTGGTCTATTAGTGTGTAGGCCCATAAGGGTGCACATCTTTCATACCAATCATTATCATTAGCTTGATTACTTTTCCTTAGAATATCCTGTCATTATGGTATTTGTATTGCACACAGGCCCCCATATCCGCCTGACGCGGCCTCTGGTTTCCTCCGGGTGATTTGTTGGGTGGATGGTGCCTCTCTTGAGGCTCTGCTGTTCTACATCTTAGGTGACCCTGTTGTACCCCTGAGGGAAACGTTGCTGCTGCACTTTGGGGCTCTACTTACATCATGTAAGTGATTTTATATCACTATACGTGTATTTGTTACCATGTGATTGTTTTGATACGTGTTTATAATATCATATTAAGTTCCTTGACGTGTATGTATTTATTTTTATCAGATTGTTACATTCAGCTCCAGATGAAGCGCAGACCAATAACGCGCAAAACTAGTTGAGCTTCATTCATATATTTGTCTTCAGGACCCACGAGTGGTGTAGACCCTACTCCTACTATCGATATATAAGTTGCATCAATTACTGGTATCATTTGTATAATCTAATAGGGTTTACAATTACACTTTAAGTCCTGGAATATGTATGTTATACCTTGTGTATGATCTCCTTGAGTTCTGACTCACCTACTTAGTGACCAGAACCCTTGGGGACTTCTGGTGGCTCATGTGCGGCCAAAACGACATGTCTTTTTTGTAACTGAATTTTAAATTTTTTTAAATGAATATGAGTTGTAGGCATTTCTTTGCCTTGGTGTAACAAATAAAGTCTACACAAAACTTTTATCCAGCATGACTATAAAGTCCATTTTGCTCCTAATGGTTGTATATTATGACCTAGTTATCATCAGAAATGTTCAAGCTGGTTGAATGCTGGCAAAAACTGTCACACAGATGAATAATCAAATACAGCACAAGCTAATGACTTATATTTATTGGTGTCCCTGCAAGTGGCAAAGAAACAAAGTGAGGCCATTGCACTTTCTAAAGCTGGCATAATACTAGGTTGTTCAAATAGTATTAAACCCCCCCAAAAAATGTAACATACTGCAGCTTACTAATTATTAAATTAGCTTTCAATGTCATAGGAAAACATGAAAGTTTGCAGTGATGTCCATTATAGTTATCTATTTATAGGTACCATACCAAAGTTACTTTTTTTTTTTTTACCCACAAAAGTTTTACTCTAGCTAAAACAAATGGTGAGGTTAACAACTTTGTAATAAACTGGCGCTGTGTTTAATCTGATGTCCAGTTTCTACTATAGTATGCATAATTGTAAAGTAGAAAAAAAGTAAATATTATTTATGCTACACTGTTATCTTATTACTACAATGACTGCGCGTCTTAGTTCAGGGCTCCAAAAGCTTACCATTTGCAAGATGCCTAAACTTAGGGGTGAATCATCACTCAAAATACCACCTGTCATATTAACAAACCTTTCCCAGCACCAAACCTTGTGTCCATGCTGCTGTGAAATTGCAAACAAGCCATAAGGAAAGGTGAACTGCATCTTTATGCATCAAGCTCCTACTCACATTTGTAAAAATATTTAATTATCAATAATTTAAACAAGATGGACTTTACACAACCTAACCTACATATATAATATACTAGGAGGTGGCAAACATGGAGGCTTGCTCACACCAGCAGCAACAGTACCAAGAATATGCAATTTGTCTTATGTCCTATGGTTTTGGTTCACACCAACATGCTGTTTTTTCTCGCAGTATATCTCAACGTGCTATAAAGTGTCGCAACACACTGCAGCACATATTATTCGTATACAGTAAAAAAATAAAAAAATAAAAAAGCACTGCAAAACACCCCTTAAAGAAGCTGCACATATGAGCAAGCCTGGATAGTACATTTATAGGCACATTTTGACTTTTCAGTAGAGATTACATATTTTTTAGGGCAGAAAATCTCTAATAAAAAAAATAAATAAATAATGACCTACACAAACATAAATACATAAGAGCCAAATGCAAAGGACAATGTATTTAACATAGACATCCACCCAGACATCAGTCAGACTGAAATATCACCTGTCTCATTTAGCAACCCAATAAAGAAGCCTCTCTATCTGAACTATCCCTGCCAAAATACAAAGCTGTTTGGTATGAGTGCAGGTTCTCCAAGATATTGCACAGATCCTTCCTGTTATCATGTCCCTCCTAACAACCTCAATAAAGCTAATTAAATAAAGAACAGATCTATCAGTCTTAAATCTGGGAAATTTGTAAGATAGAAAATAATTAGCATTACCTCTACTTTGCTTCAACTTTTATAATTAGATTCAAAGTCTGAAATACATTGTATGTGTTTAAGATTTTTGCCTCTTCAGCGTTGTGTTTTATTACTCAACAACACTGAATTAAAATGATGAAACAAAATAAAGGCCATAATTGTAGAAATGCATCTGTGTTAAGGTAATTATCCACAGACTATTCCTTGATGCAAATCCTTTCAACACATAGTCTAAGCATCATGAAACAAAGAACTAGGAAACTGGTAATATCTGTATATATCTATAGTGCTCGCTATCTGTTTATACACACACACAGTGGTTATAGAATAGAATCACCCCCTTTGCAATAATCACATTTTGCTGCTTTGCAGACTGAAATGAAGACAGCCACAATTTTTGTTTTATTCAGCTGTACTCAGTGCAATTTATAATATCCAAATGAAAGATAGGTCGGAAAAACAAAAAAAAAAACAAAAACAGAACCACTGAGATGGAAAAAGGATCACCCCCGTGTCAGTATTTTGTTGAACCACCTTTTGCTTTAATTGCAGCCTTTAGTCTCTTGGAATATGTCTTTACTAACTTTTCACATCTAGACTTATATTAGACAATATTTGCCCACTCTTCTTTGTGGAACTGCTCAAGTTCAGTTCAATTTGATGGTTACCGTTTGTGGACTGCAGTCTTCAAGTCATTCCACAGATTTTCAATGGGGTTTAAATCTGGGCTCTGACTAGGCCAAGCAAGGACATTCACCTTTTTCTCCTTCAACCACTGTGTGGTGTGTGCTTTGGGTCATTGTCATGTTCAAAGGTAAACCTTGTTCCCATTGACAACTTTCTGGCAGAGTGCAACAGATTTTCCTCAAGATTTTGATGGTGTTTTGCTCCATCCATTTTTCCTTCTATCCTGAAAAGTGTCCCAGTCCCTGCTGCAGAGATACACCCCCATAACAGGATATTACCACCTCCATGCTTTATTGTAGGAACGGTGTTATTTGGATGGTGAGCTGTATTGGATTTCTGCCCGACATAACATTTGGTGTTGAGGCCAAATAAAAATAATTTTATCCTCATCTGACCATAAAATCTTTTTCCGCGTGGCCTCAGAATCTTCAAGGTGCGCTTTGGCAAAGCTCAGTCATGACTGCATGTGGCATTTCTTGAGTGTTTTTTTTTTCTTGCAACCCTCTCATATACAGTCAGGTGAATAAATATTGGGACATTGGCACAATTCTAATCTTTTTGGCTCTATATACCACCACAATGAATTTGAAATGAAACAAACAAAATGTGCTATAACTGCAGACTTTCAGCTTTAATTTGAGGGTATTTACATCCAAAATCAGGTGAACGGTGTAGGAATTACAACAGTTTGTATATGTGCCTCCCACTTTTTAAGGGGACCAAAAGTAATGGGACAATTGGCTGCTCAGCTGTTCCATGGCCAGGTGTGTGTTATTCCCTCATTATCCCATTTACAAGGAGCAGATAAAAGGTCCAGAGTTCATTTCAAGTGTGCTATTTGCATGTGGAACCTGTTGCTGTCAACTCTCAATATGAGAACCAAAGAGCTGTCACTATCAGTGAAGCAAGCCATAATTAGGCTGAAAAAACAAAACAAACCCATCAGAGAGATAGCAAAAACATTAGGTGTGGCCAAATCAGCTGTTTGGAACATCCTTAAAAAGAGTGAGCCCTGATGTCCTCTCTTTTGCTTTCTGGAGACTGGTGGTTTCAGTACTGATTGCCAGGATCAGGTGGCCAAAATAAGCGAACATCTTCCATATGTTTATAAGTAGTTTTTTTTATTATAGTTTTAGTAATATATTTGCTTAGGATAATGCACAAGGCTGGTGCATCCTCTTTTTCTTTATCGTTCAGTGATCCCTAGGATATCCCCTATCCTGGAGGGCAGCAAGGCCACAGCAACCACCCCCTGAGTGATTGTCCACCCAGAACCACACCATTGAGCAGGAGTATTTGTTTGCTGTTTCCAGATTTTAAGAAAACCTGCCACTGGGACTACCATTTTTCCCAGGGAAGGTGATCCCCATCGAGCTAACCCCCACATATGGTGGATTTTCGGCGGATATCTTCCTGAACAAGTGGACAGATGGAGGATGTGTTAAAATCCCTGCTGCATGCCACTGAAACCCAGAAGGAAGCCAACTGCCAGCAGCAGGAAGCCAACCGCCAGCAGCAGGAGATAAATCGCCAGGCCACTGCATCCTAGCAGGAAATCAACCACCTGTTTACGGAGGCCCTGGTGGTGATAAAGCCTTTTACCAGTGGAACAGAAAATGGTGTGTGATAGCCATTACCTGCAGAAGATGACACCTGCAGATGATGTGGAAGCTTACTTAGCAACTTTTGAAAGAGTCGTGGTTTGAGAAGGATGGCAATGGGCAGGACTGCTTGCACCCTTTCTGACAGGCCAATGGATCTCACTGCTGTCTTAACCAATGAGTAAGGAGAGTCCTCTGAGAGCCAGGGCTCTCGTGCACATCACTGGAGGAAGATCAGGCTCAATTTAGTATTGGGGATGCTGCTACAAAGAGAAGGTTTTTTATAGCTTCATGCATAGAATGCATGAAGGTAAAAAGCTTTCAGCCTTTACAATCACTTTAAACACATTAAAACCAGTATGGGGCAGATGGAAACTTGGACCTGATCCAAGGAAGAAGAGTACATAAGAGCAACATATTGGTCACCCGTGGGAGACCAAGTCTGAATTCTAGCCTGTAGCCTCTGCAAAATGACAAATTAACCCAAAGTCTAAAAATACTGGAATTGTAGGATTTAGGTTGGCCCAAACAGGCTACATAAATAACTTCAGGTCTAAGAGTTAGGCCCATAGACTAAAACCTCTTCACGTAGCAACTCATCTGAAGGCATAGGGCGCACCTCATTTTCAGCTGATCAGAAGTGGTAGGAAAAAAGAGAATGGATTCTGGAGGAAAGTGCAAGGCAGACTTATTGCAAGCCTCATGAATGTAGTAAGTCAACAGTAGAAGTAAGTCAACATGGCAATACAGCAACAGGAGCAAGAGGGGTGTTAGAGCAGCTACCATGCACCAGGACATATCATATGAACAACCTATATACATAGACATAAGTGAGACTGCACTGACCACATACACTCACAATTCTGCAGGGAAGGAGGAGGCAAGACTGAGGGGACCAGGAACACCCAAGGCCCACCAATATTGACAGGCAAAAGCCAACTGTGATCAGGACCCCACAGTTTGTTCCACACCAGCATAAAAGCTAGTTCACAACAGCAAGAGTGACTCGTGGATCAACTGCAGAGCAGAAGGGGTGAATGGCCCAATGTGACTAGGTCACCACAGGCAATTATGCCAACAGTATGCCAATTAAATAGCATCAGCAAGGGTACTCACATCTAACTGTAGAGCAGGAGGGGAAAAGGCAGCATGTGACAAGGTAATCTTAAGCCACTAGTAGTGTGCAAATGAGTCAATACCATCAAGAGTTACATACAGACCAACTGTTAGGCAGGAGGTGTTAAAGGTTACACATAACTAGGACATCATAAGTCACTGTGCAAGCACTATACCAGTGAAACAGTAGTTAAAATGGTTCATTCACAAACCAAACACAGAACAGCAGGAGTGATGGCTGTAATTTAAATGACCAGGTAACTGAAAAGTGCCAAGCAAACAGTTTACAAGTGAGACAGTAACAACAACGGTTAGTCACAAACCACTGCAGCAAATTAAGTGTTAATTGATAGATGTGACTAGATCACCATACACCTTCACCAAAAAAGTGAAACTGCTGCAGAGCAGCAAGGGTTAATGACTGAGCAGAACTATGTCACCATAAGCATTTGTACAAAAGCACACAAGTGACACAATACTAATTTCTGCAAAGCAGTAGCGGTTAATGGCTGTGTGGGACAAGGCCACTATATGCCAATGTGCAAACAGTGTGCAAATGATATAGCACCAATGAGGTTACTTAAAGACCACTGACAAGCAGAAAGGGATAAAGGCCTTATCTGACAAGGTCACCATAGGCCTCTGTACAACAGTAAACAAGTGAGACAGAACCCATAAGGTTACGCACCATTGCAGAGCAAAAGGAGTTAATAGCCACGCATAATTACATTACCATGGGCTGCTATACACGTGAGATAGCATCAACAAGGTTTTTTTTATGCAAACTATCTTATTTCAATAATAGAGTATACAGTGAGTATAACCATTAGTCATACAATAAAGTACAAAAACCTTTTGTGGAACAGCATGTGTATTTAGGTTGCTCCTGCTTAAACTGTTACAGAAATAGGTAATCAGGTCCCCATCAGCGATAGTTCAAAATCCAAGACAAAAAAGAAGCAAACATTAATGGGTTAGAATAATATTCAAGAACCTGATGTGAGAGTGTGTATATGGATACACCTACTGCTTACAGTTTCATCTATCTCAAAAAGGTGACAGTAGAAAGAGAACCCTGGTCGCTTACAAGCGTGCCTCTGTCGTTTATGAGGGAACGTATGTTATTCTGTAGTTCTCAGGGGGCATGTAGGTCAAAAAGAGTATGAGAGGAGATATATTCAGTCTATATGTAACGTGTATCTCAAGGATATTTGTGGACTAAAAATATGGTTGTGATACACACATAGTGGCCAAATTAGAGATGAAGTAGTAAAGGGGTTGGGGTAGGGGAGGAAAGGACAGGGAAGGAAGGAAAAAGGGAGAGAAAAACATCAATAAAAAGGGAAGGGGGGGGTAGGTATATCTGTAAGCATGAGGAGGGGGTAAACAAGGTTCACTCACAGGCTGCAGGAGGGGTTATGTGTGACATGTGTGAGTTAGTAACCATGCAAACTGTACACAAGTGAGACATGCCCACAATAGTTTCTGACACTGCAACAGTATACAAAAAATACAGTAACAAAAAAAGGTTAACCAGAGACCACTAAACAGCAGGAAGGGTTAATGGCCATGTGTGACTAATGACCAAAGGCTGCTGCACAACAGTATACAGGTAAGGCCTTACCATAAAGGGTATGCAGAGACCTCTGCAGAGCAGGACAAACTATCTATAATCTGCCATGTACAGTGCAATAATGTCCCCCCAGAGGGGTACGGCAAACAAAAGACAGCAGATAGGAAATGGTTAACACTTCTATGCCTTGCATTGTAGACGAATAGGGTCCAGGTAACGTCTGAGTATCACTATGCTGAAGTGTACTCTAGGATGTAAGTCTTGAGAAAAAAAATGTAATTCACATAAAGAAAAGGGCAAGCTTCTCTAAGTAGAGAGAAGATGTTTATCACTTAAGGCCACTAGCAAAAAGATTGAACATTGCTGGGCAAGTGTGGGGCTATAGAGATGTTCCCACAGCTCTTTTTCTTTGCCAGGGCCCAGATACCTGAAAATAGCAGTCTATAACCTATACTTATTACTAGGGTTGTCCCAATACCAATTTTTTAAGACCGAGTACAAGTACCGATACTTTTTTTCAAGTACTCGCCGATACAGATTACCGATACTTTTTTTAATGTCATGTGACAGTGGCACGAATATGCAGCACTGATGACGCGTGGACTTAGTCTTAGTGTCAGTAGTTTTTTATTTTATTTTTTACAATTTTATTTTTTTATAATTTTTTTCAATTTATTTACTTATTTATTTATTTTACAATGCTTTCTTTTTTGGGGGGAGGGGGGAGTGGACGATGTCAGTGTGTTTTTTTATTTTATTTTTTTTTTTTTTTACAATTTAACCTTTTTATTTTTTTATCAGCCCTGTTAGGGGGGGGGCTTAGGTGAGATATAAGGGGGTCTTAAAAGACCCCTGACATCTCTCTTTTCAGACAGGGAGAGGGGGGCTGAGGATAGAGATTCCCCAGTCCCTTTCTCAGAAGCCTCAGCTGCATTGCAGATGAATGGAGAGGAGACAGTGGCTCCTCCCCATTCATAAACTGAAGCATCGTAAGCACAGTTTACGATGCTCAGTGGCATTTATGAATGGACAGTCAGTGATCACTGACTGTCCATTCATAAAAGGAAAGAGCTGATAAATTACAGATTTATCAGCTCTTTCCTCCGCTCTCCATCCTGACAGATTGAGGACAAGGGGGACTGGAGCATGAAGAGGGACCGATCAGAAGGGGACCCATCGGACACAGGGGGGGATCATCGGACACAGAGGGGGATCAGAGCAATGTGGGGGATCAGAGGACACAGGGACTAGAGAAGGATACAGGGACAGTCAAGGGTGGTGATTGGTGCAGCGGGAGTTAACAATCACTGATCTCCCGACTCCCTGTATATATTTAATTGTAGCAGCTGAATGCCTCGGGAGGAGAAGCGGCTGTCAGTTGCTTTACTGAAATATATACAGGGAGTCGGGAGATCAGTGATTGTAAATCCCCCTCCAGCGCTGCACTGATCATCCCCTGGTTGCCCAAGTATCGGTTCAAGCATCGGAGCATTTTGCCCGAGTACAAGTACTCAGGCAAATGCTCAGTATCGGCACCGATACCGATACTAGTATCGGTATCGGGACAACCCTAGTTATTACATACAGATGCAGTGTCCTGTACTGTATGACTAAGAAACAGGGAATGCAATGGTGAATTCACAGTCACCTAAAACATTTATTTATTTTCTAATCTTCTGTGCTGACCAACTACCAATATTTATGTGATTCTTGCGGGTGCTGCACAAAAAAGGCATGTTAGTTACCTGGTAACGTCATTTGCAATAATTTTCTAAGACAACATATGAGCGAGTGGTTGTGCACACCTAAAACAGGAAGCACAAGGCTCAACACAATAAAAAAGCTGCAGATCCCTGTAAGCATTAATAAATGCCCAGAACCGATGGCCAAATACTACTACAAAATAGACACTATATCATTGTTCTGCATTCATTAGGTAAGTGAGATCTCTATAAGAGCTCATGCACACTGCATCTCAAAAAAGTTGCCCCTACAGGCTTTTTAGCTTTTTTGAGCCTTCATTTTTTCCTGCCTGGAAACCTCCCCCTATGTTAGCCAATGTGTCCATGGTCCACCCCCCCCCCCCCCACACCAAACTCACATTTTTGAGAGGAGCTTTAAAGCAGAAAAGACGCTAAGTGCCCAAAAACGTGTGAAAAAGCTAATAAAAAGCACAAAAATGGAAAAATGAGCCGAGGGGAGGGTTTGTGAAAAAACGTTTATGCTCAAAAAAAGCTCAATAAAAACGTGCAAAAGAGCACAAAAAAGCACAAGCTTCTTCAAGCTTTTAGGTAGAGAAATAAAAACTCAAATGCCTGTAAAATCAGCTTTTTTTAAGCTGCAGTGTGCATGAGCCCTAACTCATCCAGTTGTTGTGAGATAGCTATAACTTACAAACTCAGCAGTGTTGGCAGACAGTGACTTGATCATAATGACATTTTGCAGATGGCTTTGATCGAAAACTTGTGCAGATCTTCACAGATGAACATCAGATACATAAGAAAAAAATCATAGTATGTTTAGCTCCAGAAATTACATACTCAGGAGAGAAACGTAACCACTTGTTGGCCGGGCCTTTTCTGTAACTCTTTGTTTACAAGTTTAAATTTGTATTTTTTGCTAGCATTATATAGAATATATAAAACATTATATATATATTTTTAGTAGAGTCCTTAGAGAATAAAAAAAACTCCCCAAAACACTAAAGTTAGCCCATTTTTTTGGAAAAATGTCAAAGATGATGTTACGCTGAGTAAATAGATAGCTAGCATGTCATGCTTTAAAACTGTACATGCCCGTGGAATGGCGGCAAGCTACAGTACTGAAAAATCTCCATAGGCGCCGCTATGCTTTACAGGTTACCTGTTGAGTTACAGAGAGGGCCTAATCCTAGAATTATTGCTCTTGCTCTAATGATTGTGACGATTGTGGTTTGAACATCGTTTACATATGCAGGCGTAAATTATGTATACGCTTGCTTCTGTGTGCAAGCACGGAGGGAGGGGGTGCTTTAAATTATTTTTTTTCTTATTCCTATGGTTTATTCCTATTACAAGACATTTAAACATCCCTTGTAATAGAAATAAGCATGAAAGGCCCTCTTTATTGAGATCTGAGGCCAAAAAGACCTCAGATCTCTCATTTACCCTTAAAAGCAAAAAAAAGACTTTGACTTTAACAAAAAAAAAATCTTCCTTTTAAGCCCGAGAGGCAGAAGTGATGTCAGACGTCACTCTGGTCCTCCAGGAGCATAGAGCAGAGTGGGGGCTATCATGCCCTCACTCAACTTCTTGCACAGGCATTAGAGGGATTGGATCGGCTTCGGTCTTACCGATGGCTCTGGTAAGCTCAAAGGCAACCGGAAATCGATGGGGGGGGGGGAACCTTTACCGCTGCCTCTAAAAGATCCCGTGGTGAATCTGCCACTGGGACCACTTTTATCTTGTAGAGAACTGCCCACCGTACAAAAGTGGGCAGTTGGTAAGTGGTTAAGATACACTGAAAAGAGGGTGGGGCTAGTTATACAGAACACTTCCTAGATATGGAATGAGGAATGGACAAAATTATTCAAAGGCAAACTAACAACAATGCATGTGTAACATGGAAATCATAATCTAGGTATAAAAAACAGCAGAGGGTGGGAATCCCCTGCTTTCCTGGAAGATTTCTGGAAATGGAGTTACCTATCTTGGCTTTTCCCCCAACTTGTTCTAACCACTCAACCCAACCCACACAAAATTCTGGGTACAGTTCTAATTTATCTTCCATCTAACAAAGCATTTTTTTTCATATTTGAGCTATATAACAATAATCTTTCATCATGCAAGGTTCAATTTCAAACATTTTTTTTTTATAATTTTTACAATAGCTATATTTAAGTGCCTGCATGCTGGTAACCACAACTCCACCACCACAAGGGAAAAAGGTATACAAAAGATCAAGGCTGCGCCCACAGTACTGAATGTAGCTTTCTTTTATTTTCTATCACTGGATACTAAGCACAGAAATGGAATATCTAGTCGACATAAAACATTTCACAGACTTTATTGGACATGGTCATCTGTTAGGACAGTGTACATAGCACAGCAGAAGAAAATCATTTCAGTAGGTGGTACTTTTCAGCTTATTTTTATTATTACCAGTGTTCTTCTCAGAAAATGTTTTTCAACTAGGTGGGGTGCTGTGCAATTTTCTAAAAGCAGCAAAAGAATTCACTGAAAAGACCAGGAAATACAGGCCTGTCTACACAAGCTTACAATCTAGTATGGTCCTTTTCAGTTACAATGTCACGTAACATTTACAATAAAATTTACATTTCAGGCACACTGTGCCAATAATGATTAGCAGCCAGGAGATGTTTACATATTGAATATTAAACTACTCATCACTTCAAACTTAATAGCAATCATGGAGAAGGGCAAACAATAACACCATTGGGAAAATCCTAACTCATTTAAGCAAAATAACCCTGAAAGAGCATAGTAATGAATAGTACCCTGTGTAATTGTTAATGATTAAATACATCAACTGAGCTCTTTGATGTAATGAGATGCTTCAGAAGACAATAGTCTTTCATATACTTTATTGCCAATAAATAGCCACTTATCATTACAATATTATAATTACAGTCTCTCCCTTCCTATACTTACTAAAAATATCTTTTGATTCTAAAAAACAACTAGTCAAACTACCAGAGTATCTAAACAATAGTTACATTATTATTTTGTGGACATCGAATAGGTCTTGTATCTTGGAGCATAGTCATATTTTTTTGTTTGCAAAGATTACCATACCCCCAATATTCTAAAAACATGTAGTAGGAACACATCTGAATTGATGGTGATAAAGTCGGCATTGGTAAGTAATTTTCCTTTATATAATTGTACTGCAAGATACAATCATGCTGCACATGTGGAAGGCAAATTCTAACTTTCATCACGTTATGCCATCACAATTGCATTCTAATTGCATTGTATAACGTGTACAATGTGTGTTTAACTAAATAAAGATATGACAGAATTAAAAAAGAAAGATTTTTTTGGATTGACATCTACACTTTTGCATTTGCTCCAGCTGAATGTATTTCACTAATTCAGTAAGGCTGATCAAGATATTCTAAGGATATAAAAGTCTTTGACAGTGTTCACATTACTGACTTGCGAGCTTTTAAAGAGCAGTATCAAAAAGATTTACTTGTCTTGGAAGTTACACTATAAACAAATCCAACATTAATCATGAAGCAATAACTGAAATGCCAGCTTTAATCGATTAAAATATTTTACTAAATAAAAAAAAAAAAGACAAATCAATGAACACATATTTTACTAGATAAGAATTCCACCTAACACAGCTTCCTGTGATGGCAACAATGCCTAAATTAATACTAAACAACATCCTTATTCTAAAAAAAAAATGCTCCACTAATTATAAACTCTTCTATTAAATAGTTTCTTACGTGGTTTTCTGCCTCTTATAACATCCTCCATTAGGTTCCAGACCTCTCCCCCTCCACCTCTGCCATTTGCTTATAACAAGCAGTGCATGTTAGTTGCAATAAAGTGCACTTCTCCTGAAGTGTTTGAGGCAATATTATCTGCTCATATTCAGCATGGAGAAGGAAAGGAACTGCTCATGATCCAAAGCATACCACCTCATCAGTGAAGCATGGTGGTGGTAGTGTCATGGCGTGGGCATGTATGGCGGCCAATGGAACTGGTTCTCTTGTATTTATTGATGATGTGACTGCTGACAAAAGCAGCAGGATGAATTTTGAAGTGTTTTGGGCAATATGACCTGCTCATATTCAGCCAAATGCTTCAGAACTCATTGGACGGCGCTTCACAGTGAAGATGGACAATGACCCGAAGCATATTGCGAAAGCAACCAAACAGTATTTTAAGGGAAAGAAATGGAATTTTATGCAATGGCCAAGTCAATTACCTGACCTGAATCTGATTGAGCATGCATTTAACTTGCTGAAGACAAAACTGAAAGGAAAATGCCTCAAGAACAAGCAGGAACTGAAGACAGTTGCAGTAGAGGCCCGGCAGAGCATCACCAGGGATGAAACCCAGCATCTGCTGATGTTTATGTGTTCCAGACTTCAGGCTGTAATTGACTGCAAAGGATTTGCAACCAAGTATTAAAAAGTGAAAGTTTGGGGGTGTGGCCGGCTGCAGCAGGAGATGGATGCTTAACTGCTAAGCTCTATGCGGCTTGAGAGAGAAAAATCATCATTTCACCCTCAAACAGAAGTAAAATTTCAATATTTTACCCAATAACATACATTATCCAGCTAGCAACAAATTGGCAGCCAGAGAAAGAAGATAGCACAAACCCTGAAGAGAAGTTATGTGAGGAGAGTGGTGGAGAAAGCTGACAACCGCCGGACTACCGCTCACAATCAGCTTCCATCCTCCAGAAGTAAAGTGGAGTGAGTGACATCGACCCCCCCATTAGACTCCCCAGACCCAGGACTATCTACTTAGCCTCATATTAAGAAGGGCAGTTAACCAACAGAGACGATACAGCCTCCGGACCGGCTCCCTCAGAAGCACTGGCGGCGGCCGCCGCCATCTTGGGGCCTAGTTCAACACCAAACTCCTCTGACAAAACATCAGACAGTGCCAGCACTACCATCTGTCCCCCACATCTCAGGATACACAGTGGTACGACGATTGCAGGCCTCCGGCAGGGGACAACATAGAAATCTAGGCCGCGGCTCCATCCCATCTGCGCAGGCCGGCGCCGCACAATCCAGCATCATCTGCCCATCTCCAGGCCGATATCTAAAAATTAACACTCATACTATCTTCCTCACACCCCAGGCCCCATCATATACCCAATATTGTGTGGATTGATTCCCGATCAGTACAGAAATCTAGGCCGCGGCTCCGTCCCATCTGCGCGGGCCGGCGCCGCATAATCCAGCATCATCTGCCCATCTCCAGGCCGCTATCTAAAAATTAACACTCATACTATCTTCCTCACACCCCAGGCCTCATCATAAACCCAATATTGTGTGGATTGATTCCAGATCAGTGCAGAAATATAGGCCGCTGATCCGTGCGGTTAAATCGAACTAGGCCGCAGTGATAATCCACTACACTAACACCCATCCTATCTAGGGGGGACAAGATCCGAACACCCCAGGGCTCCCCCTCCTTACAGGACTCCCCCATCATCAAATTGAAGCACACCAACCTCTCTGAAGCACATCTGGGCACTGTACAATCTGTGACCAGCGGCTATCTTGGTACTCCCAGTGAAGCCTAGAACCCATATAACCATCTGGCTCCAACTTGAAACCTAGGTTAGGGCAGGCCAAAGATTAAACAATAGTATCTGATTGCCTGGGAACCTCAAAGCCTGCACCTTGCAACCATATATATAGACCCTGCTTTCAAGCCAGTGTCTCTCAGATCCACCTGCCAGCGCAGCCACCATTTTTTCTAGACGACATATCTAGTACTAAGCAAATAAAAATCGAGAAACGCAACCTCACTCGAACCACAATCTGGCCCCAACTATATACTGTTCCCTAACCCGGAACAGAGCCTGAAGGCATCAGATATGACAGCTTGCTGAACCCAATCCCGGCTATAGCAGAGATCCAGGGCGGAAGCAACAACGGAATCAGTTGTCACTAATTAAAACCAAATTAAAACAAAATTCCAACTCTCAAAAAATGTCAAAAAGAAGACAAGAGAGATCGGCACCACGCAAACTTACAGAGTTCTTTCCGACACCACACCGACAGTCATTCCGAGATGGCGATAAAGGACATGCAGAGGCAACATATATCAACCTCAGACAACCACACCAAGATGTCTCGGGGCAAGGCGGAGCAACCGGGGGACAACAGTTCACCGAAACTAGCTCGACAACATCCACACCCTCATCCAGTCCTGCCAAATCAAAGATGAAATTGACACCAGAAGCTGAAATACAAAATGAGGAAACCCTCTACCGCGACCTCCCCAGGAGCAGATAGCGTTTACTAATTCTATTGCTACATACCCTACCTCTAACCAGCCTGTGCTTGACACCACATTGAGAGATATGTTAATGACACTCCAGAGCTCCATTCATTCTGACATTACTAATATGCTAAGACATTTCACCTCTGAAGTATCCCTCCTTGGAGACAGGGTTACCACCATAGCAAACAAGATGGGAGAGGTCACAACTTCCTTCAACGAAATGGTGGATGCGCAGAATGATGAGGCAGAAGATATTGAATGGATGAAAGTGAAAATTGCAGACTTAGAAGACCGTTCCAGAAGGAACAATTTAAAAATAAAAGGCATACCTGAATCCATTCAAACTTCCGCCCTGAAGGTCTACTTTACTCAACTGATGGCGACCTTCCTGCCTGGAACACATCCTAGTGAGCTGATAATAGACCATTGTCCGCATCCACTTCTACCACGTAAAAGAAAACCTGTTACGGGCCACAAGGAATCCAGAAACGTACCCACAAAATTACAACAACCTATCCTTCTATGCAGATCTATCCAAATACACCATGCTGAAACGCAAAAATCTCTTCACCATCACAAAACCCCTTCGGAATCACCAGATTCAGTATAAATGGGGCCACCCAGTCAAATTGATAATCACGAAAGAAAATTGAACATATTCCATCGGCACACTGGATGAGGGCCTGACCCTGCTTCGCCAATGGAACATAGTGGAACCGATAGAACAACGCCCACAAAACCGTCATCAACGTCATCAACAAAGCAGAGACTGGGATGATTTTGACCCTCCGGACGACATGACCACTTGATTCCACCTAAAATACACAAGGCACACAAATAAGCCCTGGATCTGCCGTTCATGCCAGGCTTATCCGCCTTATACCCCCAATAGTTGTCGCGGTTAACTCCGCCCACAAAGTTATACACTTCTCTTTTTATCCATTTCAGTTGATCACCTCTTTTTACCTTTACATGTATTTAAGACAAAGTTAACAAGGTTATCTTTAGTTTTGTTCTCTAGTTACTCTTTTCCCATACAGTACAATCGGCTTATCAGCATAAAACCTAAGATTCCACGCAACAAGGTATCTCTAACAAGCTCGAACGGTTGAAGCCTTCTTTGAAGCTCAGACGTCACACCGTAAGTTCAATACATATATATACACAACTATTACATCCTACTGTAAAATCCACAAAATTCCAAGTTAACCTCGAATAATAGCAGAAACAAAGACAAATTAAAGATGCCTCTAAGATTCTCCTCCCTAAATGTTAAGGGTCTAAATCATCCGAGCAAAAGGCACTTCCTTTGGACAGAAGCACACAAACTCAAATGCGACATTTTATGCGTCCAGGAAACGCACCTGTGAACACTAAAGGAGTTCTCACAGCCATCAAACACTCAGTGACCTTTAAATTGATCAATTCAATCTCAGACCCACAAGGAAGATATCACATCCTGATATGTGAACTCAACAATACCACATACACGATAGCCAACGTTTATGCGCCAAACACAAGACAAATGCGTTTCATACATAAAGTATGGAAAAAAATCAATAACATCAAACAGGGACGCACAATT
>BLSH010081776.1:555188-574010 GCA_018402905.1 Glandirana rugosa
CTTTCCAGCTCCTTTGCGTTCTAAAATCCCGTGTGTTTACGTTATTTAATGGGTTGTAAAACAAAACTCTTTTATCTATGGGTTGTACGGTTTGGAATTTAAACGCACGCGGATACTTCAGTCATGGGATATAAAAGGTATCCTCTGTGAAATTTTCGGGTTGTGAAATTTTCCAGTAGTCAAATCACAATGTCTCCTCCAGACCATGAACTAGATAACGCTATACATTGCACATAGCGTTAACTTTAAAAGTTTATCTAAAAGTTTATCTGGGACCTACACAGGTAGACGGGTTAACTTAACTTACGTTACGTCTAGTGTAAGGTCTGCCTCTCCGTGTCCCCGGGTCGGGAAAAAATGTAATGCAATGTGATCTGCATTGCATTCAATTCAATTGGGCAGATGGACACATCCAGGGTCTATTTGAAAATCTATTTGAAAATTTCAATTGCGATACACGTTACATATCGCAATAGATCAAGTACCAGACCTCCTCTGTAACACTAAACTGATGACCTTTTAAAGTGTTGGGCTTTTAAAGTGTCTCCTATGGAAAATATAGGGTACTGACTTCATAGGCGCACGCAAATTTAAGGTTTGGCATGTTGGGTATCTATTTTCTCAAAACAAAATGTTGGGTAATTTATTGCATTTGTGTGCCCTAAAATCTTGCGTTTCCTCGACCTTTCTGGTAATATTGTGTGACATAAAAAATTGGAAGTAAAACTATTTTATTCTCTAGGATTTGTGCTTTCAGTAAATCTATAATGTTTTGGGGTTTTATGTAATGTTCAGTCCTAAAATTAATTTTGAAGCATGTGTGCAAAAAAAATGCAAAACTGCTTTGGTAGCGAAAGGCAGCTCATGAAGGCTTTACTTGTTTGCACTACAGTGGGGTGAAAAAAATGTTGTAGGGGGCACGTCTATCAGTATTGTTACTGATGATTTACAGGCCTGTACCTCGTCAATTAGCACCTGGCCACACCTAGTCATGCCAGCAGCTTTCTGGATACCCTCTGTGGCTGATTTGGCTAAGTCAAGGAAGCTAAAGGAAGGTTCGTGTATACTTTATGAGGCTTTTGCATCACACAGTAACTGGATTGGTAATTGTTTAGATTGTCATACAGGAGGTAGCCTTTAGTTTTACTTTAACCACTTCAATACGAGACACTTTTACCCCCTTTCTGTCCAGGCCAATTTTCAGATTTCAGAGCTCTCACACTTTGAATGAAAACAACTCAGTCATGCAACACTGTACCCAAATTGATTATTTTCATGGCAGACAGGTAGAGCTTTCTTTTGGTGGTATTTAATCACGTTTTTCTGCTATACAAAGGAAAAAAATACAGAAAATTTTGAAAAAATGCATTTTTCTTAGTTTCTATTATACAAATTTGCAAATAAATATTCCTTATGCATAAATTTAGGCCAAAACACATTCTGCTGCATTTCTTTAGTAAAAATAATCCAAATCTGTGTATATTTTTTATTTTGTGTAAAAGTAATAGAGTCTACAGTCTATATATTTAACAAACTGTTCAATTCTGATGTACTGACGGTCTTTCTCATTTCTTTTTGTCACAATTTTTTCGAAAGTTAAGAAATTGAATAAAATGTATTTGTTTTTACATTATTTACCTACTGTCACCAAATCAGTGCAGTGTCACCATATGACTAGTGTGGCAGTGGCCAGGGATACTGATTGGTGGCAGTATGTATGAAATTAAAAACCAAAAATTATATACTGTCACCAGAGAAGTACAGTGTCACCATAGCGATTAATGTACTGCTCTGGGGAGGTGATCAGGGTTTTATTTTTCTTTATACTCTGCTTATATTATGTTGATCACTGTAATAACCAATCTCTAACACCGTTCCAAGGTTTAATTCATGAAACCTTACTCACTACTGTGACTGGTCACAGGTATCACACGGTACAAGTACGCTGTGATTGGCCCCTATGTAATGTAATCACAGTGACCAATCACAGAGATCAAAATAATACACACAACGGCTATGAACGAAAACCATTGTTAACAACGGACGTGTTTACTGTGATTGGTCACAGAGATCACATGCTACCAGAGCCCAGCACAGCGGCCCCTTTTAACAATCAGTGTTTTGCTGTGTCTGGTGGTGGCACTGCTGTGCACCTCTTAGGGGACATACAAGGCATGCAAATGGAAGGACATCAAATGACGTTCTCCTGGAAAAACAGTGCTTCCAATTCCAATTTTTTTTTACTATAGGCGGGAGGTGGTGAAACACAATAGTAAAAACACAAATAGGTTGAATTTAATAGAGCCACACATACCAGCAGAGGAATACCCAATAAGTTTCATAAAGTGTGGGGTGGGGGGACAAATAATATTTCTATGGTGTCTGAATAAACTGACATATTTTGATGCTCATGGCAGTTGCAATGCTTTGTCTATATGGTGCTATGTACAGGTATTCTGGGATTGTTTATTGAGGTATACTGGATGTGGGTTGGGTATCTGTGGAGTATTTTCAGGGTCTGTTGATTCTTCTTGATTACATTCCACCTGTCATGAGGTTTGGGGGCCAGTAGTTGTCAAAATGCAAGGATTCATGTCTGATGTATATGTACAGAAGGATAAATGTTAACACTGCTTTGAATTAGCCTTGGGGTTATACTGATGGCCTAGTGCCGAGGTCTTGTTTGTTGTGTCTGTCAAATGTCGGTTGTGGTTGTCAGGCTGTCACTAAATGTTTTCTTTGTATTGTTATTGTAATCATCAATAAAGAAATCAATAAAAATAATCACCCCCCCCCCCCCCCAAAAAAAAAGTGAATAACTACACCAGGTTCACGATATGGACCATTTATGCAATAATACATGGTGATCATATTCCCCCTTAATGTCTTCTTCTGAAGAGAGAATGAATTCAGTTCAACTAATCTTTCCTCTTAATTGAGCTCCTCCAAGCTGCTTATCAGGCATAAGGCATATATGCATTTTGTACTTCAAGCATTTAAAACAAGTTTGTGTTGGCATTACTTTAGACCTATTTACTGAACAACTAAGCACTTGGCTTATATAAACTAGCTGATCACGACAGACATGAGAATAAAAACTGTATTCAGAATTCCAATTTTAAACCTCAAATATATATATATATATATATATACATGTATAAACTATACAGGGAAATGAAACTTGTAGAAGCTGTTTATTCCCCATAAAAAACACTATTTTATTCATGCTACCCTGCTCTCTGGAAAGTGAGTCCTGTGCATACAGATTATTGACCCAACCTTCCAACAAAAACAGTATTTAGAAGTGATTTTCAAGTGAGCTTCCACAATGACCGAGCTACTTGACTTCAATCAGCTGCAAAGCTTCTTTTATTCTGTTATCACATCAGCATTGGGAATGAATGCCAAAGATTCAATAGTCTTCCTGAGGAAGTTCTATCACACTATTAGAATAGCAATGAGCCTCCCCTCTACTCACATTCTATCTTGTGGATAAATGTATGCATGACAACAAATACAACACAGTCAGGTAAATCGTTGATAAGTGTGCAGGACACATAACTGATGTGGAAAAACTATAGTATTTCGAAGGGCATTCATATATGAACACAAATCAAGCTACTGGCCCTGTGATACACTACAGTGAAAACCACTGAATCTTTGAGGGTATAACTGTAATACAAAAAGGCTAAGACCTATACAGTGCTGTGAAGAGGCATCCACCATCCACTTCCTTGGACTTTTCCACTTCTTTTAATGTTATTATCTGAAACCAATGTTTTTTTTTTATTTTAATTTTTAGAAAAGACATACATGTGTCACTTGAATTCAATTTTGTTACCACCCCTAAAGTTAAATAGTAACCAAATGTTGGTTGTGAAAAAACAAACAAAAAAGAAATCAATCCCCTCTGGGGAACCGATGTACATCACAGGGATTTTAACAACTTCGTTGCAGATTCCTGCCTGTTTTTGTTGCTGTCGTTCTATGTCTTTTAGGTACTCTGAATGGGAGTGACATTTTCATTATTATTCAGCTGGTGTACTTTCTGTGCTCTAATGAAGAAAGCTGCATGGTCTGCATATCCCTTTAAAAGTAATTACCTTTTAGTAGGATCTCACCAAAAAAATATTTTGTATCTTAGTGCAGACTTCTGGGAACATCAGTTAGCTGATCACAAAAGCAGGAAAATGCATTGCTAGAGGGTCTCCATACACCGACTGAGTTTTGACAGGTACTTGCCCAGGCGACTCAAGTTGAAGTTCTCCTCTCCCCCTCCGTGCAATCTTCTGGGACATGTCACATCTGGGACATGTCACAGGTCCCAGAAAGTTGGCTGGCCATTGTGGAGGAACAGCGTGACTCGCACCTGGCTATGAGAGAGAGTCAGGGGTTCGGACGGTCGCATTGCTGGACTGTGGGACAGGTGAGTGTGTGTTTATTAAAAGTCAGCAGCTAACTTTTTGTAGCTGCTGACTTTTAATAAACACAAAAACGTCTGGAACTCCGCCTTAAGCTTGCAGCTGGAGACCTGAGAGAGAGGAAGAGAACTTTTCCTAGCCTCAAGAGTAAAGGTGTACCCAGCCCCAGCCTTCTGCTTCTAGGGTTGTAGAATACTCTTACTCCATGCGATCTTGTTGACATACCTATCCACAGAAAGACCAAACAGGCATTCTACCTTAAAGGGCAGCCACTCAGGGTTTCCTTGAACACAAATTCTGTTGAAAAGCATTTGAGCCAAAAAATCCTATGCTCAAAGAAGAGGCCTATCCTGGAGATCTAGTGAAGCATATCTGCAAAGCCATTCACACAGCAGCATAAAGCAACAGGTAAAAATGTTTTTGTTTGTGATGAATGGAGGATCCCACTCAAAAGGGGAGGCTGAAGGGGTTTGTTGTGACCCGTTATCTACAACCTCTAATAGGGCCGAAATCCTGCCCAAGGCTGGAAATTCCTCCCTAGATAAGTAGGAGGAACTGTGCATCTGCAGGACCAGCAGAATGCCTAGAGACAGGGCCTTGTAGAGATAGAATACAACACCCCTCAATGGAACCATGTGCAGGGTCTGACCTAGTGAGGCAATCTTACCCCTTACACCTAAGCTTATGATGTGCCATGTACAATGCAAAAATTGTTCTTCAGAGAGGTACTCGTGACCTCCACAGCTGTGCAGAGGGAAAAATTAAGTCTTCAGTGCCAGGTACTATAGGCCACTGAACCCAGGTAAGGGTACAAGAATTGCTGTGGTGTACAGTATGGACCATTAGAAATGGCAGCGAGGCAATGTCATCATAATGGGCGACTTCAATTATCCTGATATTGACAGGGCAGATGGGACAGCTCATTCATTAAAGGACCGACATTTTATGAATGTCTTACAGGACAACTTCATGTCCCAATTGGTGGATTCCCCGACTAGAAAGAAGGCATAGCTAGATCAATTATGAATGATCCAAGTCTGATCTCAGATGTGGCAATAAGGGAAAACTTGGGATCTAGCAATCACAGGATGATTATATTTAGCGTAAATCATAGGAAAAAAGAGGCACGAGGGTAGAACAAGAACACCAAACTTCAAACGAGCCAATATTTCTGAACTGCGGTACTACATGACATCAATTGGGACCAAACATTGAACACAGAAGAACAATGGGAATGCTTTAGGAACATATTAAACAAAGGTACCACACAGTGCATTCCAATGGGCAATAAATATAGAAGAGCAAAGGTTAAATCTGGGTGGCTAAACCGTAATGTAAAAAGTCTCATTAAAGAGAAAAAAATGGCCTTTAAAAAATATAAAGGAGGTGGGTCATTGTCAGCATGCAAACACTACAAGGAATGCAAAAAGAAGTGTTAGAATAAAATCAGGCTAAAAAAAGACTACGAGAGACACATAGCAGAGGAGAGTAAAACAAATCCAAAGAAATTTTTTTAGATATATTAACAAAAGGCAAGGTCAGAGAACATTGCCCACATAAAAGACGAAGGGAGGATGATTACAGATGACACAGAGAAGGCAACTCTTCAGTTTATACACAGGAAAAGGAGGAGTATACTGACCATGACAGTATTGATAGTGACATATCACAGGGCGTACCCTTGTGGCTAACAGAGGCCAGAGTCAAGGAAAGACTAGATAAGCTTAACACAAATAAATTACCAGGCCCAGGTGGCTTACACCCGAGAGTCCTCAGAGAATTCAGTCAGGTTATAACCAGACCATTGTTCCTAATCTTTGCGGACAGCATACTGACAGGAATTGTATCAGCTGATTGGAGAAAAGCCAATGTGGCACCAATATTCAAAAAAGGGCAGAAATATATTCCTGGAAAGACTGGTAAGGAATGGTAAGTGGGGTACCCCAAGGGGCTCCATCTTGGAACCGATTCTGTTTAATTTATTCACCTTTAACTGGTCCTTTTGCTTGTGATTAAAACCACTTCCCGTCCGGCGATAGACAAATGATGTCCTGGCCTTGGGTGGTAATATTTGAATTATGCCTGCAGCTACAGGCATCATTGAGATTATAATTTTTTTCAGAGGGCGATTCCCATCACCATAAGAACCAATTCACCTGAGCTATCGGTAAACCGGAGAAGGAATTGGCCACCACTGGAAGTACCAAAGAAAACTGAGGGACAGATGGTCTCCGGTCATCTCTATGGCTCTCGGATGCCTAGGCACGATGACATGTCCGGGCCGGCAAAAAAAAAAGCAAAGCCATGTACTCGGCTAGAAAGCATCAGATCGCACCTTTTTTTTTTTTTTTTGATCTGATGCTTTCCTGCCTGGAGGAGAGATGTGAGGTTTTATTGACCCCACATCTCTCCATAAAGAGGACCTGTCGCGCAGTATTCTTATTACAAGGGATGTTTACATTCCTTGTAATAGGAATAAAAGCGACCAAGACATTTTTTTTTCAAGGGAAAGTGTAAAAATAAAGTGAAATAAACAAAAAATGAAAGTGCCCCGTCCCCGCGAGCTTGCATGCAGAAGCGAAAGCATACTTAAGTCGTGTCCGCATATGTAAACGACATTGAAACCACACATGTGAGGTATCAACGCGAACGTTAGAGCGAGAGCAATAATTCTAGCACTAAACCTCCTTTTAAAGCGTTGCCTATGGAGATTTTTAAGTACCTTAGTTTGGTGCCATTCCACGAGTGTGCGCAATTTTAAAGCGTGACATGTGAGGTAACTATTTACTTGGCGTAACATCATCTATCACATTATACAAACAAAGTGGGCTAACTACTTTTTTTTTTTTTTAATTCATGGAAGTTTTTTATTCAAAAAAAAATTGCATTTGAAAAATCGCCATGTGACATAAAAAGCTGCAATTACCACCATTTTATTCCCTAGGGTCTCTGCTAAATATATATATATAATGTTTGGGGGTTCTAAGTAATTTTCTAGCAAAAAAATTATGAATTTTACATGTAGGAGAGGATTGGTGGAATTCACGCAGTATGGAAGTGGTAAAAAAAAAAAAAAAAAAAAATATATATATATATATATATATATATATACATACACACATACAGTATCTCACAAAAATGAGCACATCCCTCAGATTTTTGTAAATAATTAATTATATCTTTTCATGTGACAACGCCGAAGAAATTACACTTTGCTACAATGTAAAGCAGTTAGTGTATGTAGCTTGTATAACAGTGTAAATTTGCTGTCCCCTCAAAATAACTCAACACAGGCATTAATGTCTGGCAACAAAAGTGAGTACACCCCTAAGCGAAAACCCTCTTGGGCATGGAGTTCACCAGAGCTTCACAGGTTGCCACTGAAGTCCTCTTTCACTCCTCCAGGACGACATCATGGAGCTGGTGGATGTTAGTGACCTTGCGTTCCCCCACCTCCTATTTGAGGATGCCCCACCAATGCTCAATAGGGTTTATATCTGGAGACATGCTTGGCCAGTCCACCACCTTTACCTCAGCTTCTTTAGCAAGGCAGCGGTCATCTTGGAGGTGTGTTTAAGGTCATTATGTTAGAATACTGCCCTGCGGCCCAGTCTCTGAGGTAAGAGGGTCATGCTCTGCTTCAGTATGTCACAGTACATGTTGGCATTCATGGTTCCCTCAATGAACTGTAGCTCCCCAGTGCCGGCAGCACTCATGCAGTCCCAGACCATGACACTCCCACCACCATGCTTGACTGTAGGCAAGACACACTTGACTTTGTACTCCTCACCTGGTTGCAACCATACACACTTGACACCATCTGAACTAAATAAGTTTATATTGGTCTCATCAGACCACAGGACATGGTTCCAATAATCCATGTCCTTAGTATGCTTGTCTTCAGAAAACTGTTTGCGGGCTTTCTTGTGCAACATCTTTAGAAGAGATCTTTAGAAGAGACTTCCTTCTGGGATGACAGCCATGCAGTCCAATTTGATGCAGTGTGTTGCGTATGGTCTGAGCACTGACAGGCTGATCTCCCACCCATTAAAACTATGCAGCAATGCTGGCAGCACTCATATGTCTATTTCCCAAAAACAACCTCTGGATGCAACGTTGAGCATGTGCACTCAACTTCTTTGGTCGACCATGGTGGGCCTGTCCTGAGTGGAATCTGTCCTGTTAAACCATTGTATGGTCTTGGCCATCATGCTGCAGCTCAGTTTCAGGGTCTTGGCAATCTTCTTATAGCCTAGGCCATCTTTATGTAGAGCAACAATTCTTTTTGTCAGATCCTCAGAGAGTTCTTTGCCATGAGGTGCCATGTTGAGCTTCCAGTGACCAGAGAGTGTAAGAGAGTGAGAGTGATAACACCAAATGTAACAAACCTGCTCCCCATTTACACATGAGACCTTGTAACACTAATGAGCCACACCGGGGAGGGAAAATGGCTAATTGTGGCCAATTTGGACATTTTCACTCAGGGGTGTACTCACTTTTGTTGCCACTGGTTTAGACATTAATGGCTGTGTGTTGACTTATTTTGAGGGCACAGCAAATTTACACTGTTTTACAAGCTGTACACTCACTACTTTACAAAGTGTCATTTGTTCAGTGCTGTCACATGAAAAGATATAATAAAATATTCACAAAAATGTGAGGGGTGAGATTGTGTGTGTGTGTGTGTGTGTGTGTGTGTGTGTGTGTGTGTGTGTGTGTGTGTGTGTGTGTATATATATATATATATATATATATATATATATAAAACGGGATGCAAGTCAACCACAAGCTCTGACAGCAGGATGATTAAAGGAATGCTGTTTTATTCTGCACATCCGGTAAACATAGGAAGTTGGTAGTTTACTATATCCATTCATATTTATGTGTATTATACAACCTTTAATCATTTTTTCCTTCTACAATCAATAGGAACTAAAACAGAATGATCCAATTTTAGTAATACCAAATGGTACAAAAGATGTAAAACTAAAAAACATCACTTCAAAACCTCTATATTACTCTAAGTAACATATGACAACCTATATAAAGTATTCCAACAAATCTCAGTTCTCCTATGACCTACTTACTCAGGTACCAATTAAAGTAGAAATCAATTCCCAGTTGTCTACTATCACTCTGCTTTTTCCTATTACTTATTTACTCTTCAGTAAGCTGGAACATAAGGTGTTCATCCATTATCATTTTTGGGTGATCACATTCTCGTGCAAAGGAGGCAATTAACATGTTTCCAAAAGATTCTAAACAAACTATTACAGCCCAAAGTAAAACAAAACCTGCACTAATGATCATATTACAATTCTCTGACATATTTAGCATAATTATAGATCTATAAACTTGTGCACTCCTGCAGCTGTTGGACAAAGATAATTGAAAGAACATGTCAATCTAAACCAAGTATACAGTAAAATAACTAATTTATTTTAATTGCAACATCTGAGCAATCAGGTTTTAAATTAGCACCGGTGGTGTGCTTAGAGTAAATATTGCTGATCATTGTCTTTATTAACAATTGATAAAATGTTTCTAGACCGCTTCTACTAGTGCATTCTAAAGTGTTTACAACCTGAAGTCTCAAAGTGAGATAGTTCAGAAGGCTCTAGGAAAATTGCTAGCTTTGATCTCCCATTTGTTTGCATAGCAATTATGATGCAGTGATTAGGTCTACAGATAAATTCAGTAAGCAATGTGGTCTTGACAAAAAAAACACACCATTTGATGTAAACAAATTTCTAAATACCAAACACTAATGGCTCAATAAAGAAAATATGCAATGTAGAAACTTATGACTCAAATAGTCGCTGTATTTCAGAGAAAACAAAAACATAAAAAAATTAAAACGTGAAACCATATTCCAGCAGCATTTTAGAACCAGAATTCATTGTTACAAGCCTTACCTAAATATGTACTGCTCTCACCAATTACATGTTATGAAATTTTTTATTATAATAATAGTTATTACGTTGTACAAAAAACACAAAGGCTGCACAGCACACACACAACTGTAGCCTCCATGAGCAATGTCAGAGGTGGTGCTCTTGGGGGTTACATAAGACAAAATTGTTAGTTGTCATGTGACCCCTTTTGCTGCTTTCCACTGTGAATAGTGGGGAAGAAACGTGGTTGTAAAATCTTTATCATTCCATTGTGAGGACTTAGTTGGTGGAATTTTCAAAGGTAAGCATATTATTTTTAAACATATAGTTTCAAAAGTCTTACTGAACAGAATTATGTAACTTGATACAACAGAGAACTGCTTAATAAGGAATAAATATTATTCTAAAAACATGCTCTACCAGACTGTTCTATTGTCATTTCATGGTAAATGTTATTTGCTACAGAATAAAAGCTCCTTTGACCATTCATTGTTGTTAACATATGTTTAATTATATATATATATACACATACAAACATACATACATATATATATATATAAATATATATACACACACAAACATATATATATATATATATATATATATATATATATAAAACACACACAAACATATATATATACACACACACACACAAACATATATATCTATATTAAATCCACCGCATCATATAAAAATCAATCCCAAAACGATGCAAGCAGCGCTAATGGATAACTCGATGCATAAAACAAATAGATCCAGCAGTCCACTGTATATGTAAATGATGAATGGGGTTTCCCAGGCTTGCTTCCGTCACCACACCACGTGAGAAATGCAGGGGAGGCTCAACCCCCCCTGAGTGAATAAACTCACCAAATTGTAGAATAATACACGCCTCAAGGATCGGTGTCACATAATCATAGAATGTTTTCACCACTGCCAGAGACTCCTTCCACAGCAGAAAGATGACTGGTCACGTTTCCAAGTGCCTTAAAAAGACGCGCTTCACATAGTGCATGATCCATTTGACGTTTATTAAAAGCAAATGACATATACACTCCCCCCTTCCAGATGTACACTTACATTATAACAGTGAATCAACAGACATTGTATTAAAATCCCCGGCGTCCGAATCACTCCGTCTCACCGCTCGTAGCGAATAGCAGTGTTCCCGGGTAGGAGCGATCCAAAAGCTGGCGCAGATTGACAGCCGTGTGGTCACGCCCTGACGCGTTTCGTTATCACTTAATCTTAGCCTAAGGATACATATGCGCACATACTGGTATATATACTCACACAGTTATGGTTAGAAAGGATGTTAATTGTATAAATGATCTTGCAATAAAGCAATCAAGCGTAAATTAACAACCATATGTCAATTGTGTCCAAGAAACTGAACTAAAAGTGTATACAAATAAAATGTTCACAAAAACAGGTGAAATAGTTATATAAAAATCTGAGTTATATTACATAATTGTTACAATATCACAGTACCACAACTAACAATAATACAGGTGATACTCGAAAAATTAGAATATCATGCAAAAGTTCATTTATTTCAGTAATGCAACTTAAAAGGTGAAACTAATATATGAGATAGGCTCATTACATGCAAAGCAAGATAGTTCAAGCCGTGGTTTGTCATAATTGTGATGATTATGGCTTACAGCTCATGAAAACCCCAAATCCACAATCTCAGAAAATTAGAATATTACATGCAATCAATAAAACAAGGATTGTACATAGAACAATATTAGACCTCTGAAAAGTATAAGCATGCATATGTACTCAGTACTTGGTTTGGACCCCTTTTGCAGCAATTACTGCCTCAATGCGGCGTGGCATGGAAGCCATCAGCCTGTGGCACTGCTGAGGTGTTATGGAAGACCAGGATGCTTCAATAGAGGCCTTCAGCTCTTCTGTATTGTTGGGTCTCATGTCTCTCATTTTTCTCTTGACAATGCCCCATAGATTCTCTATGGGGTTCAGGTCAGGCGAGTTTGCTGGCCAAAGTAATCCCACGGCCATTGAACCAGGTTTTGGTGCTTTTGGCAGTGTGGGCAGGTGCCAAGTCCTGCTGGAAAATGAAGTCAGCATCCCCATAGAGCTCGTCTGTGGAAGGAAGCATTTAGTGCTCCAAAATCTCCTGGTAGACGGCTGCATTGACCCTGGACTTAATGAAGCACAGTGGACCAACACCAGCAGATGACATGGCTCCCCAAACCATCACTGACTGTGGAATCTTTACACTGGACCTCAAGCAATGTGAATTGTGTGCCTCTCCTCTCTTCCTCCAGACTCTGGGACCCTGATTTCCAAAGGAAATGCAAAATGTACTTTCATCAGAGAACATAACTTTGGACCACTCAGCAGCAGTCCAGTTCTTTTTCTCTTTAGCCCAGGCAGACGCTTCTGACGCTGTCTGTTGTTCAGGAGTGGCTTGGAAACTTCACACTGGACTTCAAGCATCTTGCAGTGTGTGCCTCTCCTCTCTTCCTCCATACTCTGGGTCCTTGGTTTCCAAATGAGATGCAAAATTTGCTCTCATCAGAAAAGAGGACTTTGGACCACTGAGTTACAGACCAGGTCTGTTTTTCTTTAGCTCAGGTAAGACGCTTCTGACGTTGTTTGTTGTTCAGGAGCGGCTTGACAAGAGGAATACGACATTGGTCTGTGTGTGGTGGCTCTTGATGCACTGACTCCAGCCTCAGTCCACTCCTTGTGAAAGTCCCCAACACCTTTGAATGGCTTTTTCCTGACAATCCTCTCCAGGCTGCGGTCATCCCTGCTGCTTGTGCACCTTTTCCTTCCACACTTTTCCCTTCCACATAACTTTCTATTAATGTGCTTTGATACAGCACTTTGGGAACATACAACTATGGATTCCTGCACAACTGTCAGGTCAGCAGTCTTTCCCATGATTGTGATTCCTACTGAACCAGACTGAGAGACCATTTAAAGGCTCAGGAACCCTTTGCGGGTGTTATGGCTTAATTCGATGATTAGAGTGGGACACTTTGAGCCTAGAATATTGCACCTTTTCACAATATTCTAATTTTCTGAGATTGTGGATTTGGGGTTTTCATGAGCTGTAAGCCATAATCATCACAATTATGACAAATCACGGCTTGAATTATCTTGCTTTGCATGTAATGAGTCTATCTCATATATTTGTTTCACCTTTTAAGTTGCATTACTGAAATAAATGAACTTTTGCACAATATTCTAATTTTTCGAGTATCACCTGTACTTGATGGCTGGATGTGAAAAGACCCAAAAAGAATTAAACAAAACAGTCTTACTCAAACAGCCAAATAAAAAAACAAAAAAACAATATATATGTAAATAAAGACAAAAACATTTATGTAACAATATTTGAAAATATTGTATAGCTGAAAATAGCAAAATTGGGTGCTTGTTGTTCCGCTCTCTCTCTTCCCCACTAAAAAGCAAATCTAACAAAAGAGGTAGAGAGCAGAGTGCAGGAACAAGTATGTATAAGAGAGCTACCACAAATCACCACCCAGGGGTTAAATTAGACTGGAGCAGTCTCAAATGGTTGGGCCAATCAGAACGATCTCCCTGGTTATGTTGTGTATGTGCAATCTGTGCAATCTATGTGTGGGATATTGCAGAGCCATCTCCCTTCTGAATAAAACCCCGAAAGAAAGAGAACTACCCCTGTGTTATAAAACCAAACTAAAGAAACTAAAATTAACTGAAAGAAAATAAGATCACTAAATCCACTGTACAAACCACTTTGCTCCTCAAATCTTTATTTTATATATCAAGAACTGAGAGCTAAAGGAGGTAAGACTTCCTAGAGAATTTAGATAGGAATCTTTAGTAAAGAATACAGACAGTAGAAGAAAGTACACCAGTTAGATTATATTAAGTCTGAATATAGATATAATTATAGCCCGTGCACAACCACACAGACCCATGAATTCAGCACAGGGATGGTGGAAACCCCTCACCATGGGCACAGCAGGTGTACCCTACGTGTAGAGTGAAGCAGTAAGGAACACCTGCTGGTTCCTCCCACCAACATGGTCTACCTGCACTGCGCAGAGAAGCACAGAGACCCAGTGATGATGTATCTTGCTCTAAAATAAGGCACACAGGTTATTTGGAAGGGTTAGCCTGTGATAAGGGAACAGGGAGGAACATGAGAAGAAAAAATATATAATATAAGCACCTGCTGGTTCCTCCCGCCAGCCACGATCTACCTGCACTGCATAGAGAAACACAGAGACCCAATGATGATAAAAATAAAATAAAATAAATAAATGTTAGCCTGTGATAAGGGAAATGGGGGTACAAGTACACATTTGATTGGTCACAGCGATCACGTGGTACTGGCAGCGAGCCAGCACAGTAATCAGTCATTGACTGCATCCGGTGGACACAGCCGATGACAGATCGCACCACCATATGGCCCTGCAGGAGGCGTGTTCTGGGAGGATGTCATATGACGTCCTCCACGAACAACAGTGCTCTCTGCCGTCACTGTGCTAAAGGCCGGGCAGGAAGGTTAGAGTTTACTAAAATTCTTGCAAAGTTCTGTATTTAACTTACTTTGAGAATATTGTTTCCTTTAACAAAATCTAAGTTTTCCTTTACAGGGCAGTTACAATCAATAAACAGTGGGATTCCATATAAATATAAAGTTGAATCCTGATATAAATGTGTTTTTGCATTCATACATGCAGGCTGTCAGATACAACCCACATGTAGATGTGTGCAGACTTGGTGTTCTGTGCAACTGGAGGAAACAATGCAGATGGTGTAGATAGGTTAATAGATAATAAACACTCAGGTACAAGAGGACCCGCAAGTAAACAGTGATATGCCACAATGCAAAATTAGACAGAATAAGAAAAAAAACAGTACAACTTATAAATGCATTATTAGGAAAAAGTTTAGTAAACATTGTAGTAGGAGATTGCTACTATGAGCCTCACCCAAAACATTTCTAGTGGCTTATCACTGGAATTGGCTAACTGGTCAAATAGAAAGCAGGAAGGGATGAGCAAGCTTTGTCACTATCAAAAATCTCTGGAGCTTTGCTATAAAATCAGCCCATATTCAGTGTAGGCTTTTGGAGGCTGCTGCAGCATTGTGAACCTGTAGGTGCCCCGAGTTTTTTTTCCCCAACATACTCTCATTAATGCATCTGTATGGTCAAGTCACTTGTTTAAAGTTGCCAAATATATGTTCCTTTATAATACACATGTTCTGCGTCTGTTTTAAAGTATTTACCAGTCACAGAAGCCTTTGGAATTAAATAGGATTGGCATAACTACCCCACAGCTAGTTTGTAGCTTCTAGATCTAAAGAAAAGCCTCCACCAGAAGGTCATGACACAATTGCTTTGCTTTGTGACAACCTCCTACTAAGAATATGTTGTATAGTGTTACCTATGCATCACTGACAGACAAAAAACAGTTACCCTTGAATCTAGCTTAGTAGTTCCTACTTATTTTGAGCCTTAAACTGAATTAAGTACATATTATGGAAAATGTCACATCTTAGAAATGCTAAATCCAATGGAAATTAGAACACAAGAAACATTAAAAGCACAAAATGACCATCGCAGTGGGAAACGTACTTACAGAGATGTTATTAAAGCCATTTTCCATCTTCCCAACAAACACAATTCTGGTACTGGCTGAGAAGTAATTTGATTTATGACTATGTATATCTGAGATGCCTGGCAATGTGAAATAAAATGGGTTTGTACTCTTTGGTTAAGGAGAAGTTTTCATGAACTGTATTTACAGTTTTGATTCAAGAACACAGGTTTTCTTATTTCCTGGCACCAACAGCTAAAAAACAGGAATCAATCAGTGTCTAGAAGCTAAATTGAATTCATACTGCTATTGTTATCATTGTTATAGTGGCAGTTATTATACAATAGCACAGGTTACTGTGATTTAAAGGTAGGATTGTAGTGCATTACATTTGTAAGGGTCAGTTGTTAAAATATGTCTATTATGTTTTAATAACCCTACCAAAAACACAAAATGTAAAACTTTTTTTTAAGATGCCAACATGTGTGTGAAACATTACCACTGGATAAAATCAGCTGTGACATCATGAGATACCACTACGGTGTTAAAGAATCTTTTTGAAAAGAAGGCTTAACCCCTTCACTACCAGGTCCTGTGCACCATTTTTAATCTCAGGCAGCCAGATCATTTTTGAAATTTTAACATAGTTTTTTTTTAATTTTTCCTTTACAGCTTTAACCGCTTGCCGACCGCTCATCGGCATTTGACGGCGACAGAGTGGCTCTTTAAGGCAAAACGCCGTCATATGACGGCGGCTGCCAGATCGCGCACAGTGAGCGCGCGCGCCGCCGGAGGCGCTCCCGCGCGCTCACTGTGTCCGGGGAGGGCCAGGGAGCGGGTGCGGCGGATTCGATCTCCGCCGGCTACCCGCGATGCCCCCCCCCGGAGTTCAAGAACGGAGGTCCATGTAAGTAAACACGGACCTCCGTTCTGTGAGAGGGGGAAGTGCTGTGATCACAGCCTTCCTTTACATGGAAGCTGTGATCACTTCCCTTCCCCTGTTAGGGCAGCCCCCATACAGTAAGAACACGCCCAGGGAACACAGTTAACCCTTAGAGCGCCCCCTGCAGGTTAACACCTTCACTGCCAATGGCATTTACACAGTAATCAGTGCATTTTTATAGCACTGATCGCTGTATAAATGTCAATGGTCCCAAAAAAGTGTCAAAATGTTCCGACATGTCCGCCCTAATATGGCAGTACCACTAAAAATCGCAGATCGCTGCCATTACTAGTAAAAAATAAATAAATACATAAAAACCCCAGAAATGAATTATCATCATCTGTAAACGCGACCACTTTTGAGAAAACCAATCAATAAACGCTGATTGCGATTTTTTAAATCACAAATATGAGGAAGAATATAAATCGGCCAAAACCGATGAAAAAAATTTTTTTTAGGATTTGTATTTTAGCAAAAAGTAAGAAATTTGGGTTTTTTTGCAAAATTGTCGCTCTTCTTTTGTTTATAGCGGTGATCAGAAATGACACAGCGGTGATCAAATACCACCAAAAGAAAGCTCTATTTGTGGGAAAAAAAGGACACAAATTTCGTTTGGGTACAACGTCACACGACCGCACAATTTTCAGTTAAAGCAACGCAGTGCCGAATCGCAAAAAGGGCTCTGGTCCTAAAGTGTGAAATCCTTCCAGGGCTGAAGTGGTTAAGAGTTTGTAAAAGACCCCCCAAATAAAAAAATAAAAAAATGTTAAAGCACATGACCAGTAGAATAAAAAGAAGGTGCTACTGATTTTTAACATTCCTTGATATTTGCGCAAATGTTTATCAAAACAATATTTTCAGTAAAGATACACTAAAATCATAATTAGCAGATGCAAATACAGCAGATTTTACAAAATTCCCGCTATAATCCCCCCTAAATATAAAAGCTTAACCTGTATTGAGTTGTTAAATGGCAAATATTTGTAAATTTTAAATTGCACCTGGTAAATTGCAAAATGGTGAAAAGTGAACGTACACAAAACTGTAAATAACCAAATTTCTGTAAAAATCTGAAGGTGTTCATTTTTCTTTTTTTTTTTTTTTTTTTTTTCCAAAAGAAGTTTTATTCAGAATAAAACACGTTTACAGTGCAAGGATTATAATGACAAGAAATACATTTTGTGAGATAATAGTATAATCAAAATACAGATCCTTGTCAACAATACCCAACAGTATGTTATACTTTCATTAGAGTGGATTCAGTACATCGAAATTTAGTGATGTCAGGGTTGGTTTGCTATGTATATAGGGGGCTTTAGGGTTTGGGTCTTCTGCGTCCAGCGCAGGAGGGGGGTGTGGAACGTTGATGTGGTAGCTGTGGTTTACATGTGATTATGTGTGGTTGAGGGGGGTGGGAGAGATGAGGGATGGGGATGGGGGGGGAGGGATGTGAAGGGAATATTATATGTTAGGCTGTTGTATTGCTAGGTTTAACCATTGTTGTGATTCTGTTTGGTTAGTGTTTTATGGTTTTGTGGAGTTCTCGGTCAAAGGGTACACTCTATAGGGTGGAGTAAAATGTCAGAGGTGTTCCATGTTATCTATGTTCTTCCATGAGCAATGTGTGTCAGTCAGGGGCGATTGAATGAGGGGGTCGTGTTTACAGGTGGTTTGTCGGGGTAGAGATTTTCATAGTTTGTTTGTAGAGGTCGGTTGTTTGGAAGTGTGTCCAGCAGGCCCAGCGTTTCGTATAGGTTTTAGGATTATTTTGGGAGATGGCAATGAGTTCCTCCATCTCTGCGATCTTGTCTATTTGCCTGAACCAGTCTGACATGGACGGGGATTTGGTAGTGCCCCACAATCTGGGTATGCACAGTTTTGCCGCGTTTACCATGGCCATAGCCAGAGATTTGTGGTAGGTCATGTCTGAGTGTGATTGGTGGTGTAAGAGGTATTGTTCCGGTGTATATTCTAGTGGAAGTGTGGAGATGGAG
>BLSH010081776.1:580154-595230 GCA_018402905.1 Glandirana rugosa
TGTCGACTCGCGCTTGTATGGCCTCTACAAGGCGAGAGCGAGTGCGAGGTCCCTCTGCCGCGGTAATGTCCGGCGTTCGGTCCCTAGACTCCACTCAGTGTCGCCGGGAGTGTGAGTCGTTAGGGCGCGGGTACTGAGAGGGTGATGTCGGGGTAGCGGTGTATGTTAGTCATACCTCCTGGAATCCTCGCACCGGTGACTATAATTTAGCCGTGATCGGCGTCGTCAACGCCTCGACTCTGATCTGTACGTCCGGTATCGGTTGGCGTACCTACTATAGCTCCTGTGACATCTGTCCGTACTTCGGCGGTAGTGTCGTGTGTCTGCGAGGGACAGTCGTGTTTTCAAGGTCTTCTATACTTCTGTGCATGTCTCTCATCTGCATGGAGTGTGCTGACAGGGAGCGTCTGTGTGCTGTGATGGCGGCTTCATGCCTGTCTACAGTGTCCTCGATATCATCCATGCGGTTGGCTATGGCCTGCATGTCTAGTCTCAGCTCCGCAACTGCTGCGGCTAGTGCCGATTTAATATCAGTGGCCACGCTCCTAAGGTCCTCCATACTGATTGTATGTGGCGATGGGGCTGTAGTGGGAGAGTCATGGGCGCGGGATTGCTGAGTGTGAGGGCCGCTGTGACTCACCTCAGATCCCTGGCTTGCGGCCTGTAATGGCGCCGTCTCCCTGGAGCGTGAGCGAGAGCGGAACATCTCCGGTATGTTCGCGCTCAGCTGTGTGCCCGAGGCTCTGGGTGATCGCGAGCGGGCTCCATCTGATTTCCCCATGTCTGCTGTGCAGTTGGCGTCGTCTGTGGTCTCTTGAGGCTTACAGGACGGCTGTGAGGTGGCGGAGCGCGAGGTCTAGGCGGCCATCATCCTCGGAGTCCAAGCCACGCCCCCGTTCATTTTTCACTTACAGCTTTCAGAGTTTGAAAAAGACTCCCCCAAACCATACATTTTTTGAAAGAACATGACCAGCAGAATAAAAAAAAAGGTGCTATTGAATTTTAAGGCCCTACGATATTTGCGCAAATGTTTATCAAATCAATATTTTCGCTATAAATACACTATAATCATTAGCAGACACAAACACGGCAAATTTTACAAAATTCCTGCTAAATTCATACGAAATATAAAAATGTAACCTGTATTGTGTTAACAAATATTTGTACATTTTAGATTGTGCCTTTTTTCAAACCTGATAATCTGAACTCCATTAGAGAGATGCTACCTCACTTCCTGCCCTGCCGACAATAGTCTTGCCAACCAGGAAGTAAGGAAGCTGCTTTGTTTCCTTGCTGTATATTTCCCCCTACTTCCTGTTTGAAACAGTTGTTCATACAACAGGAAGTTAGGGGAAAGCTCTAAATGACATCCCAGATAGCAGTAAAAACAGCCTAAATCTTCTACATTATACACACTATCCAAGGCCAAAAAAAATATATATTTTTGGCTTGATATACACTTGAGTTAACAGTTCAGCAGGCTTCTGATAATTGGAACCAGTTTCTAACTTGAGACCTTTCTTTAGGGTAACTAACACGGAGAATGATAGGGATATTCACTTGTCCTTAAATTAGTAGAAATTTCAAGTATGTACAGTAAGTATCATGAAATCAGGGTCAGAAAGGCCTCAGGGGCGCAGGAGAGCTTCATTTGTCCTTAAAAAACAAACAAAAAAACCCTGCACATCATAGAACATTTTTCAAGGAATATTGCATCGTTTAAGCCTGAAGAATTATTTTCCAAAATTAATGGTTTCTTCAGATTATAGCCTAACATAAAGTACACAGCTGTAGGACAATAAAATGATGTGCTTTCTAGTAAAATATGAAAATCAGTATTTTTTATAAAGCATTTTCACTGCCAGAGCCATTTTCCCATTTTTAGCACACTTTTTTTCGCTGACTATGACTCAAAGCCCCCCCAAACATTATATCATTTCTAAACGCAGAAGCCCTGAAGAATAAAATCGTGGTTTCCCAACATTTGTGTTACGGTTTATCAAACTTAACTGAGGTTAAATTCAAAATTCATGGGAATTACATTTTACTGTACACAAACACAAAGTAATCTCTCAATTCTTTATTAAGACCCTTTTCACACTGCGGCAATTTTCAGGCGTTTTAGAAATAGTGCATGTAAAGCTCCTGAAAACTGGCTCCCATTCAGTACAATGGGTGCTTTCACACCTGGGCGGTGCCCTTGCGTGACGTTAGGAAAAGTCCTGCAAGCAGCAACTTTGGGGCGGGTTGGGAGCAATGTATACAGCGCTCTCAAAACTCCCTTGCCCGTTGCAATGAATGGGCAGCTCTTCGGAATCACCGCAACATGGGAGTTTTTAACCCTTTTTTGGGGTTAAAAGTGCCCCGCTGGCAGCCGAAAGGTAAGAAGCACCGCTAAAGTGAGCAGCAATTTACAACAAGCGCAATGATTGGGCAGCGCTTCGGAATCACCGCAACATGGGAGTTTTTAACCCTTTTTTGGGGTTAAAAGCACCTTGCTGGTGGCCGAAAGGTAAACAGCGGTAAAGCGCAGCTTAAGCGAGCAGCGATTTACCACGAATGCGGCCGCAGTGTGAAAGGGGTCTAAGGGTTTATAAAAATACATAATCAATTCCATAGGGAGGTATATTATGCATGCATAAAAGGCTTACACATACAATCTATACAATGACTTCAAGCGGAGCTTTACCCAAAAGGGGGTGAGAATCCCTTAATTAGCTTTGCTGCCCTTCTCTGAACCCTTTCCAGTACCAGGGCATCCTTCCTGATGACTGGTACCCAGAACTAGAAGGCATACTCCAGGTGCGGCCTCACCAGAGACCTGTATAGTGGGAGAATTAGTAATTTATCCCTGGAGTTTATCCCTTTCTTCATGCATGCCAGCACTTTGTTAGCTTTGCTTGCAGCATCTTGGCATTGCAAGCCACTGCTGAGCCTGTTCTCTACTAGGTCCCCTAGGTCTTTTTCCATCCTAGATTCCCCCAGAGGCTCTCCCCCTAGTGAGTAGTTTGCGTTCATGTTCTTGGTACCCAAATGCATTATTTTACATTTTTCTATGTTAAACCTAATTTGTCACTTGTCTGCCCACCACATTTGTCCAGATCTTGTTGCAAGGTTTCCACATCCTGTGGAGAATTTATTGCCCTGCTTAGCTTGGTATCACCCACAAATATTGAGATTGAGCTGCTTATCCCATCCTCCAGATAGTTTACAAATAAACTGAATAGGATTGGTCCCAGGACAGCACTTTGGGGAACCCCACTTTCTACACCAGACCATTCTGAGTATTCCCCATTTATGACCACCTTCTGAACTCGCCCCTGTAACCAGTTTTCAATCCAGGTACTCACCATTTGATCCACGTTGAGAGACCTTTGTTTGTACAGTAAACGTTTATGGAGAACTGTATCAAATGCTTTTGCAAAATCTAGATACACCACATCTACGGGCCTTCCTTTATCTAGATGGCAGCTCACCTCCTCATAGAAGGTTAATGGATTGGTTACTGCTAATGATACCTTTCTCATGACAATAATCTTGTATATAATCCCTTATTATTCCCTCCAAGAGCTTGCAAATTATTGATGTTAAGCTAACTGGTCTGTAGTTCCCAGGGATATGTCTTGGTCCTTTTTATACATTGGTGCTATGGTGCTATGTTGGCTTTCCTCCAATCAGCTGGTATCATAAGAGTCAGAAAACTGCTCTTAAAGATTAGGTACAATGGTCTGGCAATAACTTGGCTGAGTTCCTTAAGCAACCTCGGGTGTAAGCCATCTGGTCCCAGAGACTTATTAGTGTTACGTTTTTCAAGCCTATTCCTAATTTTATCCTCAGTTAGCCATGAGGGTGCTTCCTGTGGCGTGTCATGAGGACCAACATTGTAGTTCTGAATAATTGAGCCCCCCGTTTCCTTCCTTTGTAACCAGATTACCTTCATCATTCTTTATAGGGCCAATATAATCTGACCTCCCTCTCTTACTGTTTATATACTTAAAGAATATCTTGGGATTCTTTTTACTCTCCTCTGCTTTGTGTCTTTCATGTTCTACCTTAGTCGCTCTGATTGCACCCTTACATTTCTTATTGCGTATTTTATAAATATTGAAATCTGACAAAGACCCCTCAGTCTTGTATTTTTTGAAGGCCTTCTCCTTTGCTTTTATGTGTGCCTTTACGTCGGAGTTAAGCCATCCTGGTCTTTTATTAGCTCTTTTAAATGTATTTCCTGTTGGGATACAATGGCTAATACCTTTGTTTAGTGTGTTCTTGAAGCACTCCCATTTTTCCTCCACGTTCATTGTTCCTAGAATTTTATCCCAACTAACATCTTCCAGCAAGGAGCGTAGTTTATGGAAGTTGGCTCTTTTAAAATTCAGTGTATTCCCCTTATGTTTCCTATTTTTGTAATTTATACTGAAACTAATTGACCTGTGATCGCTATTTCCTAGATTGTCCCTTACGTCGGGCATATTCTAGATGCAAATGTATTTACCCAGGTTACTGTATGTGCTGTCAGCACTCCACCATTTGGAGCTTGTTTTTTATCAACCTATTTTTTAATCATGTGCAATAAGTCTGCTATATATTGTTTAAATGTTTATTATGTCTTTATGTACCCATCATTGCATGGTATTGTTGCCAATGTTCAACAATAAATATTTACATTATTTGGTATCCTTGTTTGAAATCGCATCAATGTATACCTCATTTAAAGTCCCGCCCCCCCCCCTTTTTTTATGTATGTATACATTAGGGATGAAGACGCATGGTCCACATGGTCTCATTTAAAGTCCCAAACTCTCTCCTCTTTTTGTAGTAAATAATGTATGTTAAGTCTCAAAACTTCATGCAAGCACAAAATTGTGCCAAACTACTCTGTGATATCCAGTACGTATGACATTGCACATCCATGCATGCCAAATGTGTTTGTTTCCTTTTCTACATGCATGGAAACTTGAGGGGGGTTGGGATTTATTCTTTGTAATAAGCTTATTTTATTTATTAAATGTTATTTAATTTCAAATTATTGCTATAACAAGGAGGCAGATGAGCCCCTATGCAAAATTATTGTACAGTTGACAGGTTCTACTGGCCAGGCGGATTGAGCAGAAAGTGTCTTAGAACTGCTTCTCTGGCCTGTTTGTATGCTAATAGCAAGCAGGGGTGGCGGAAAAAAAAGCTTGCATCAGTCTCATATCTGTATGGTGTCACGTAATCAGCCTATGCATGCAGTGCCTTGAAAAAATATTCATATCCCTTGAAATTTTCCACATTTTATTATGTTACAACCAAAAACATAAATGTATTTTATTGGGATTTTATGTGATAGACCAACACAAAGTGGCACATAATTGTGAAGTGGAATGGAAAAGATTAATGGTTTTCACATTATTTTACAAATAAATATCTGAAAAGTGGACGTGGTATACTTGGATTTTGAAAAAAGCGTTTGACACAGTTCCCTACAAAAGGCTAATGTGTAAGGTAAAGTCTACAGGCTTGGAAAGATCAGTTTGTAAATGGATAGAAAACTGGCTAAAAGACCGAATTCAGAAAGTAGTGGTTAATGATTCTTACTCTGAATGGTTTAGAGTTATCAGTGGTGTACCCCAAGGTTTAGTGCTGGGACCCTTACTTTTCAATATATTTATAAATGATATAGGGTCTGGGATTAACAGTACCATTTCAGTGTTTGCAGATGACACCGATCTATGCAGTGGAGTAACGTCCTTACAGGATGTCTCCAACATACAAGCCAACCTCAATGTTGTGTTTAATTGGGCGACTATGTGGCAAATGAGGTTTAATGTAGATAAATGTAAAGTTATGCACTTGGGGGCTAAGAATATGCATACATCGTACATACTAGGGGGAGTACAACTGGGGGAATCCACAGTGGAGAAGGATTTGGGGTATTTGGTAGATCATAAGCTTAATAATGGCATGCAGTGCCTAGCTGCAGTTTCCAAAGCGAGCAAAATCCTCTCTTGTATTAATAGAGGTATGGACTCCTAAGAGAGAGATCTCATCTTGCCCCTGTACAAATCATTAGTAAGAGCTCATCTGGAATATGCAGTTCAATTTTGGGCACCAGTTCTCAAAAAGGATATTGAGGAACTGAAGTGCAAAAAAGAGCAACCAAACTGATAAGAGGCATGGAAGAGCTCAGCTACGAGGAAAGATTAGAGGAGCTGAATTTATTCTCTCTTGAGAAGAAGAGAATAACCTCCCTGGGGAGATGATTATGTCAGATTTTTGCGTCTCAAAGCAGGACATTTTTTCCACATAGAAATTGGCGTTTTATGTTTAAATATTTTTATTGAGAAATAGAAAATATCAAACAGAGTTACAGCCTTGACCCCTTAGGGGGCATAATGTAACAATCCACATCATAACAGGGAAAACTGCATTAATAGAACACACAGATTTAGCAGGAGGTGCAAATTTGTAGAGACCAACCCGGATCTTCCAGGAGTCATTACTCCCAAAGACAGTCCCACAAATACGTTGTGAGCGAGTTTGGGGGAATGAGACCAGTTTCACCGAAGATTATCAAACAGTCTTTGGTCATAAACGAATGTGCAAAAAGACCCCACCCCAGGCGACCCAGCCATCGGGGGGGGGGGCTCCCCTCCGCCCGCCACCCCAATGGGAGCAAGCTGTGAGCTGGCGTTGGGAAAAACACACCCCCGAGGCCCTCCCCGAGGCTAGGCTTCCCCGGACCTCCCTTCTTCAAAAGGCAAAGCTGTATAACTGATACCCGGGAGAGGAAGGAGGGCCCTCGTCTCCCTGGATATAAACACAATTCGGCACCAAACGATTTAACACAAGAGAAGGAAAGCAATTCAGTGTGTTTACAAACTTTGGAGCTAGGGTTGGATCTGCATTATATAAACTCTTCGTTTTCCCTCATAATACAAATAGCTCCTATTCTTAAACCACCCAAAGAGGTAAAAAGGGTGATGCAGACTAAACGAAAATGGAGGAAAGAGAAAGAGGAAAGTAGAGGGAAAGAAAAAGGAAAGGAATACAAGGAGCTGTCAGAGTGGGCAGTATATGGTAAAAGGGAAAGTGGGCCAATTTAAACACTGCTGGGAGCTCCATTTCTCAGAGCGTTATGCCCCTATACAAGGCCCATGGTTCCCAGATCGCCTCGAATTTTGCGGTGGAATCCTTGATGGTGTGATAGATTTTTTCCGGGCAACAAATCCAGGAGATTTTTTGGATAGCCTGCCTAGTTTGTACTGATTGTTTTTTGCATGCTCATGCTAACGTAATTTTATCTCCCGTTAGAATGAAGCCAATCAGTGTTTGGGAATTTCGGTTAACCTGGGGAATTTTCTGATTTAGCAAAGCAATTGCAGGGTCTTGGGTAATCTGGGCTCCCGTGATGTTTCTAAACAGCTGGAACATATGGTTCCAGAACCCTCTAATGCGTGGGCACTCCCAGAGGGTGTGAACCAGAGTCCCCAGATGGCCACAGTCCCTAAAGCATAAAGGGGAAGTCAGGGGGGAATAATTTTGAGAGGCGAGTAGGATATAAATACCATCTGGTTATTATCTTCAGCTTGGCTTCCATGAGCGAAACATTGTGGAATCCCTTGAATGCCCTTGAGAAGTGATTATGCCACGTGTCCATGTCCCAGTGGATATCGAGGTCTCTTTCCCATCGTGCCATATAGTTGGATCTACCTATAGGTTCTGCTAACGCTGCATAGATGAGAGAAATTCCTCCTCTCATGTCAGATAGTTTCGAGCACCACTGCTCATAAGGTGTGACCATAAGGTGTTCACGCTTGGTGGGAAGGATGGAGTTTAAGAAGTGAGTGATTTGGAAAAATCGGAAAGTTTCTGATGGTGGCATTTCTAGTGCATTTCTACAATGTCTAAGGGATAGTGGGCCAGAGGTGCTTATAAAATGCCCGATTCTATACACCCCCTTGTTTAGCCACCAGAGAAAGGCTTTTAAGTCTTCCCCCGGTGGGAAACCAGGGTTGTGGTAAATGTGCGCTAATGGCACCCAGGGGGAAATCAGGGTCTTATGCTTGTGGAGTGGGAGCCAAAACGGGGGGTCTAATTTTGGGGTAAAAGTAAATAGTCTAGTGTATGCCCCGGGGTAGCTTGCCTCTCAATAGATGTCCAATCAGGTTTTTCGAAATTTGGCATTTTAAAGATTGTAGGCCTGTAATTCTTAGGAATAACTCACTTAAATCTGTCCAAACAAGAGTCTAGTAGACATCCCGGGTATGATAAAGTTTGAAATAACGAAATCATAAATTATAACTATAAATAATTATCAAAAATATTAATATAATAATAATATAATGTATTCGATAATTAATCAAATCAAAACCCTGACATTTTTTCAGTTGCAGAATTGTCGCTGTTGTCACTTTCAGTGTCTGATGATGAATTAACCCACGAATCAGTATCACTCAATTCTGCAATTGATTTTTATTTACTATCGCTGTTTTCTAGCTGGTCAAAAACCGCTTTTGATGTAAAGGGACGCTTTTTGGATGCCATGCACATAATCAAGTTTCCAAGCAGAAAGAATGCCATATATAATATAAAAGGACATGCAGGGCACTGGACAAAGCACCAGGGACAAAAGGGTTGTGAAATGATTTGATACAGTAATGTAATCTCACAGATTACAGTGTACTGTATGTGTTATGTGTGTTTCACTTTTTGAGTTTGCCGCCGGGCTCTGCCCCATGCAACGCGACGCTCACAGGGAACGGAGTCTGGAACCCAGAGGTATTAGGCAAAGATTCCGCCTGATGACACAGCGGGGGGACAACGCTGAATCCAGGGGACAAGGTAAGTAATGGTGCCTGGATCCAGCGAAGCGATCCCGAACTGGCTCGGGGTTACCGCTTTTGGAAATGAAAATGAACCCCGAGCCACATTCGGGATAACCGCTTAGGAGGCTATGGGGGGATATGATTAACATGTACAAATACATAATTGGTCCATACAGTGAACTTGGTGTTGAGTTATTCACTTTAAGGTCATCACAGAGGACAAGGGGGCACTCTTTATGTCTAGAGGAAAAAAGATTTACTCTCCAAATACGAAAAGGTTTCTTCACAGTTAGAGCTGTGAAAATGTGGAATAGACTCCCTCCAGAAGTGGTTCTGGCCAGCACAGTAGATTGCTTTAAAAAAGGCCTGGATTCTTTCCTTAACCACTTCAATACTGGGCACTTAAACCCCCTTCCTTCCCGGACCAATTTTCAGCTTTCAGCGCTGTTGCAATTTGAATGACAATTGCGCGGTCATGCGACACTGCACCCATATGAAATTTTTATCATTTTTTTTCACACAAATAGAGTTCTTTTGGTGGTATTTAATCACCCCTGTGTTTTTTATTTTTTGCTCTATAAATTAAAAAAGACTGAAAATTTTCAAAAACAATGCATAATTTCTCTTCATAAATTTTGACCAAATATGATACTGCTACATTTCTTTGGTAAAAATAACCCAAATCTTTGTAATTTGTAATTGCTGCAGATTCCCCCCTCCCCCCCCCCCCCGCACTGAGCTCGGCGGGGGGAGAACTGTCAGAGAGACGTTAGTCTCTGTTTACAATGTGACGGCTGTGATTGGACACAGCCGTCACATGATTGGGAGCGCCAATCAGAGCGCCCATATCCCGATCTCTGCTCAGCTGGATCATGTGATCATAATGATCACAGGATCCAGCCGCAGCACGCCGCGTGGCCGCGCTGCGAGCTCCCGTTCTGCAGGACATATATGCACGTCCTGTCAGAATGGGGAAGCTCCCACCCGACCACTGTATATATTCGGTGTTTAATGTACATAACATAACTGAGTACTAACATTTATAGGTAAAGTTAATCCAGGGAAAATCTGATTGCCTCTCGGGGGATCAGAAAGGAATTTTTCCCCCGCTATAGCAAATTGGAACATGCTTTGCTGGAGATTTTTTTGCCTTCCTCTGGATCAACTGTAGGTGAACGATTGTGTATTTGGAATTGTATGGTTGAGTGTATATATATATATATATATATATATATAATTATTATTTTTACTTTTTTTTTGGTTGAACTAGATAGACTTTTGTCTTTTTTCAGTCTGACTATGTAACTGTAATGTAAGCATGCCGCATTAGTATTCAGCCCCTTTACTCTGATACCCCTAACTATATGGTGGAACCAATTGTCATCTAATTAGTAAATATAATCCACCTGTGTGTAATTTAATCTCAGTATAAATACAGCTGTTCTGTGAAGCCCTTAGAGGTTTGTTAGAGAACCTTAATGAACAAACAGCATCATGAAGGCCAAGAAACACACTAGACAGGTCAGGGATAAAGTTGTGGAGAAGTTTAAAGCAGGGTTAGGTTATAACAAAATATCCAAAGCTTTGAACATCTCACGGAGCACTGTTCAATTCATCATCTGAACATGGAAAGAGTATGGCACAACTGCAAACCTACCAAGACATGGCCGTCCACCTAAATTGACAGGCCGGGCAAGGAGAGCATTCAACAGAGAAGAAGCCAAGAGGGCCATGGTGACTCTAGAGGAGCTGCAGACATCCTCAAATCAGGTGGGAGAATCTGTCCACAGGACAACTATTAGTCGTGCACTCCACAAATCTGGCCTTTATGGAAGACTGACAAGAAGAAAGCCAGTGTTGAAAGAAATACATAAGAAGCCCCATTTGCAGTTTGTGAGAAGCCATGTGGGGGACACTGCAAACATGTGGAAGAAAGTGATCTGGTCAGATGAAAGCAAAATTGAATTTTTTGGCCTAACAGCAAAACGTTATGTATGGCAGAAAACTAACACTGCACATCACCCCCGAACACGCCATTCCCACTGTGATTCAATGTGGTGGCAGCATTATGTGGTGAGGATGCTATTCTTCAGTAGTGATAGGGTCAGAGTTGATGGGAAGATGGATGGAGCCAAATATAGGGCAATCTTAGAAGAAAACCTGTTAGAGTCTGCAAAAGGCTTAAGACTGGGGCAGAGGTTTACCTTTCAGTAGAGCATTGGCCTTAATATACAGGCAGAGCTACAATGGAATGGTTTAGATGAAAGCATACTCAAGTGTTATAATGGCCTAGTTAAAGTCCACACCTAAATCCAATTGAGAATCTGTGACAAGACTTGAAAATTGCTGATCACAGACGCTCTCCACCCAACCTGACAGAGCTTGAGCTATTTTGCAAAGGAGAATGGGCAAAAATGTCACTTTCCCCAAAAAGATTGCAGCTGCAATTGCAGTGAAAGGCGGTTCTACAAAGTATTGACTCGGGGGCTGAATACAAATGCACACCACGCTTTTCACATATTTATTTGTAAAACATTTTGAAAATCATTTATCATTTTCCTTCCACTTCACAATTATCTGCCACTTTGTGTTGGTCTATCACATAAAATCCCAATAAAACACATTTACTTTTTTGGTGGTAACATGACAAAATGTGGAAAATTTCAAGGGGTATGGGTAATTTTTCAAGGCACTGTATATAAATGTGTACATGCTCAGTCACATGCACATTATTTTGGTGCAAGGAACAGTTAAAAAGTGGTGAGTTTATCCTGGGCAAGCATATAGTACACATTATTTTATAGAAGAAAATTGTAGTAATGATTTACCTGCTGGGAAAAGGCAACAGAACAGACAAGGCAAGAGAGGCAATCATGGAGGACAACCATGTAACAGTAAGCAGGCTGGCGCTATATGGGCTAAAATGTTCTTAATGAGATGTAAATTATGAACAAGGTACAGAATGGTGATTCATAGCAAGCAGCAATTTATGGGAAAACAGGGAGAAAAACCCTCTAAACTATTCAAACAGTCATAGCTCTATAGTAGGAAACATGTTTGGTACAATATGTGCCTTAAGTACTACCTGCTGTTTATGCTCAAGGTAGATGCAAGGGGAATAAATGCAGGACTTTGGTCCAATAATATTTTTTAAGACTTCTGGACTACTATAGTAGCACAGAACAACATAAAAATATAATCTCATTCACTTTCTTATGGCCATTTCCCAATTACCACATTGCACTTAGATTTTGCACATAAAATAGCACTGAGAACCAAACTGCAGTCCCACTGATGTCTTACCCATCATAGTTTCAGAAACATCTCAAAATGCCCTCATTCTTAGGCTTCTGTAAGTCTGCATAACCCATTATGTATGCCTGCAAAAAAATCTCTAATTGCGCATACAAATCTCGTTACTTGACAGATTGTGTAAAAACAAAAGCCCAAACTGACCATTATAAAAAGCGCTTGGAACACTGGATATTTCTTATCTGGCCAAATATTAAAACAGCACCACTAATATATTTTAGTAAACCTAGGATATTCATTATTTAATAGCATACATTGTATTAAATGTTATTGCAACACTGATGATTAATGTCTCTGGTAACAGCTAAATCGTGTTTAAGAACAGAACCAAACCATGTGCACGGCATATTTGTGAATGTATGGCCATGCTCCTGGGTGTCACTCTGCACAGAGACATAGCGCTGATGAAAAGGCTCATAAATCAGGGAAAGGCTGGATTCATCTTTCTTCTTTGTAACTTCTAGAAGAAATACACATACCAGCTTTACTCATTTACACAAGGTCTTTTGGCAAGCTTTTATTTCTCCCAATGTGATTATAAACCGTGAACCTTCCGCATTGTAAGTTTATCAGGAGAGTACTAAAAAAAGATTCCAAGGCAGAACTGTTTCTCATCTAGCTCTCACATGCATGCACCTGTATACAAGCACACTGCATCAGCATGAGCATCAGGGGACAAGTGAATGTTAAGTAACATGCAATTTAAAAATGGAATGGAAATTTATTCATAGCATAACACTGGGCTGGAGAACAACTGATAATGTGTAACCTCAAAGGCTTTTACCACCAAGGATGATCTTAAAAAATAATAGGAATCTATGGTGACAGCAAAGAAATATATTAACAAATTACATTCCCGTAAAATCAGTTTTTTACTATGCTATGTAACAACAGTTTTGTGTTATGCATTAGGTATAGACAGTTTAACATCAATATCTTAAAAAAAAAATAACATATATATATATATATATATATATATATACATACATACAGTATCTCACAAACGTGAGTACACCCCTCACATTTTTGTAAATATTTTATTATATCTTTTCATGTGACAACACTGAAGAAATGACACTTTGCTAGCAAGTAGTGAGTGTACAGCTTGTATAACAGTGTAAATTTGCTGTCTCCTCAAAATAACTTAACACACAGCCATTAATGTCTAAACCGCTGGCACGAAAAGTGAGTAAATCCCTAAGTGGAAATGTCCAAATTCGGCCCAATTAGCCATTTTCACTTCCCGGTGTCATGTGGCTCGCTAGTGTTACAGGGTCTCTGGTGTGAATGGGGAGCAGGTGTGTTAAATTTAGTGTTATCGCTCTCACTCTCTCATACTGGTCACTGGAAGCTCAACATGGCACCTCAGGGCAAAGAACTCTCTGAGGATCTGAAAAAAAATTGTTGCTCTACAAAAAGATGGCCTAGGCTATAAGAAGATTGCCAAGACCCTGAAACTGAGCTGCAGCACGGTGGCCAAGACCATACAGCGGTTTAACAAGACAGGTTCCACTCAGAACAGGCCTCGCCATGGAAGTTGAGTGTACGTGCTCAGCGTCATATCCAAAGGTTTTCTTTGGCAAATAGATGTATGAGTGCGGCCAGCATTGCAGCAGAGGTTGAAGGGGTGGGGGTCAGCCTGTCAGTGCTCAGACCATACACCGCACACTGCATCAAATTGGTCTGCATGGCTGTAGTCCCAGAAGGAAGCCTCTTCTAAAGATGATGCATAAGAAAGCCCGCAAACAGTTTGCTGAAGAGAAACAGACTAAGGACATGGATTACTGGAACCATGTCCTGTGGTCTGATGAGACCAAGATAAACTTATTTGGTTCAGATGGTGTCAAGCATATGTGGTGGAAACCAGGTGAGGAGTACAAAGACAAGCATGTCTTGCCAAGCACGGTAGTGGGAGTGTCATGGTCGGATGGTCGGGGGCTGCATGAGTGCTGCCAGCACTGGGTGTGTCCTGGACTGCTAATACACTCATGGACATCGTTGGAGAGAGATGGGGAGCAAATAAGTAATTAGGGGGTGCTGGGTAGGCTGCTACACACATATTTTTTTTTATCTTAATGCATAGAATGCATTAAGATAAAAAACCTTCTGCCTTTACAACTCCTTTGACCACTTGCCGACCGCTAATCGGCATTTGACGGCCACAAGGTGGCTCTATTGTGTGAATCGCCGTCATATGACGGCGGCCGCGAGATCGCGCCCAGTGAGCGGATTCGATCTCCGCCGGCCACCCGCGATGCCCCCCCCGGAGTGAAAGAACGGAGGTTCGTGTAAGTAAACACGGACCTCCGTTCTGTGAGGGGGAAGGGCTGTGATCACAGCCTTCCTCTACACAGAAGCTGTGATCGCTTCCCTTCCCCAGCTAGGGCAGTCCCCCCACAGTTAGAACACGCCCAGGGGACACTGTTAACCCTTAGACGCCCCTGCAGGTTAACCCCTTCACTGCCAATGGCATTTACACAGTAATCAGTGCATTTTTATAGCACTGATCGCTGTATAAATGCCAATGGTCCCAAAAAAGTGTCAAAATGGTCCGACATGTCCGCTGAAATATCGCAATACCGCTAAAAATCTCAGATCGCCACCATTACTAGTAAAAAAAAAAAATAATAAAAACCCCAGAAATGAATTCTCATCATCCGTAAACGCGACCACTTTTGCGCAAACCAATCAATAAACGCGGATTGCGATTTTTTTTATCACAAATATGAGGAAGAATATAAATCGGCCAAAACCGACTAAAAAATATGTTTTTTTTATATATTTTTTTGGATTTGTATTTTAGCAAAAAGTAAGAAATTTGTTTTTTCTTGCAAAATTGTCAATCTTCTTTTGTTTATAGCGGCGATCAGAAATGACGCAGAGGTGATCAAATACCACCAAAAGAAAGCTCTATTTGTGGGGAAAAAAGGACGCAAATTTTGTTTGGGTACAAC
>BLSH010081776.1:607748-631963 GCA_018402905.1 Glandirana rugosa
TAGTCCATCATCTGTCCGTCTAGTCCTTGGCTCCTCGTCCGTCCTCCTACCAGCCTGTGTCCGGCCCAGTCGTTACCCGACCGTCGCTACATGGTTTCTCGTCCGTCCTCTTAGCAGTCTTTATCGGTCCCTAGTCCCGTCCGCCTTATCGTCGTCACAGTCCTAGTTCGTCATCCAGTTTATTGTCCAAGTCGTCCAAGTGCCTATCGTCCTTAGTGTCCTTACAACATCTGGTTTGCCGTAACTAGGGTACAGTGACAAGCCAAATTGGTGAAGGCCTGGCGGCATGCAGCTGAAAAAAATGATACCGGGGTTATGGTAGCTATCTGCTACCATAACAACGGTATCCCACTTCAAAGTACCGCCGTCAAACGACGTACGGCGGTCCGGAAGTGGTTAAACCGAACAGTGACATGGGATCAATGCCGTTTGGTCTACAACATTCCTGTGATTCCTGCTATCCGTGAACCTGCTGAACCTGTTATTTGACCTACTGCTTGATCCTGACACTGCTGCTATTCCGCCTGCCCTGATCCCTGGCTATTTCTGACGATTCTCCTGCCTGCTCTTTGGTACATCGCTGCCAGCCCATTGCTGACCCGGCCTGTGTCCGACCATCCTCCTGCCTGCTCCTCGGTTCCTGATCTGCCTGTCTACTACCTGATGCGGTCTGTTCCTGGACTTCTCATCCAGCATCATCCGCTGTTCCAAGCCAGACGGGGCTGCCATCAGCTGTTTCCCGGAGCCCCTCCTCTGCTCCATCAAGCTGCACCTCCAGTCCTGCCTGCGACCACCGCACCTGTGTTCCTGTCAAGCACTCGTGCCATTCAGCACTCTTGAGCCTCCTGTTCGCCACATCAGGGGTTCCTGAGTCAGGATTGTAAGAGAGGCTGTCCTCGGCAATTGCAGACTCCACCACCAGGTACGTGACAGGTACATCGATGATGCGCTAATGCTATGGCGGGGCTCCGCCGAGGAACTTGAACTCTTCATGAAAGATTTAAATATCAATAACAGAAATATCCGCCTTACTTTCAGCTATGATTCTAAACAAATTACCTTCCTTGATCTCCTCCTACAAAATATGGAGGGACGATTAGTGGCCAAGACCTACCGAAAACCGACAGCCGCAAACACGCAGCTTGAAGCAACGAGCCATCACCCAAAAGCCCTGGTCAAAGGTATTCCAACAGGCCAATTTCTAAGGATTCACCAGAATTGCACACTCGATTCCGACTACAGAACGGAAGCAAAACCCTGTACAGATGATTTAGGGATCGGAAATACCTGCATAGACACTTAAGATGATCAATGAAGTATGCATCTCATAAAAGGAGGGACGACTTGCTACAAAAAACCCAAAAAGCTCAGGAGAAAGAGTAGACCCAGAACATATCATCACCCCATTCGGATATCAATGTGAAAGTGTTCGTAAAATACTAAAAACACACTGGCACGTATTAACTCGTGCCCCAGGCCTGGCAGAGATCGTAGGACCTAGACCAGCTCTGACAGCAAAACAGGCGAAAAACCTGGCAGATGAATTGGTGAGATCCGAGTTCATCAAGTCGACCCCTCGATCCTGGCTAACAGATCTCCCACCTCTGAAGGGCATGTTCGCCTGTGGTAGGTGTCAGATCTGCCCCTTTGTCAACAAGACCAACACATTCAGGGATGCCAGATCTAGAAAAACCTATCAAATTCTGAACTTCAATAATTGTAATACCACTCGGGTATTGTACATGATTGAATGCCCCTGTCAGAAGATCTACGTCGGAAAGACCAAACGCGAGTTAAAAACGAGAACTGGCGAACACCTATCCAGCATTCGCGCAATGGAACCAAAGACACCATTTTGCAAAATGCCATAACGGCCGTCCCAATGGGCTCAAGGTAAAGGGCTTATATGCCCTTAAGTTACCTGACAGAAGAGGCGACTTTGATATTATCCTACAACAAAATGAAAAGGAGTGGATCTTTCGCCTGGGCACCCTTATTCCTGAAGGCCTGAACACTGAATTAAATTTACAGGTGTTTCTTAAAGGCTAATCCATTAACCAACATTTTTTCAAACCCTGCTCCACCCTCCAATGTGCATTTGGCCCCGTGCTATGTGCCCTGTTGGGTCTTTTCCTCCCTTCCCCAAAACCTGTGCTCAATCCTCATTACCTGCTTTAGTATTAATTCCTCCCTAGAACGCACTGATCTGACTACCCATCTAAAAACTTGGATATACTTATGCCTTCTAATTTACATGCAGTTTCTGTCTGTTTCTTTACACATGTAATATGATGGTGTAATACCCCATTTAAACCTCTAGATGGCAAACATGTGCAGTGATTCCCATTGAACCTCACACACTCCCTCATGGGTTAAATGTTTCTTCCTGGAAAGGGCTGAAGTGATGTCACTCATGAAATTCAATCAAAGCTCATTTGACTATAAAAGAGGACACTGTGAATGGACATCTTCACCCTGATGAAACCAGCGCCACCTGCTGGTGAAACGTGTCGGTAGCAGCCCACACCTCCCTGCTATCACCCCTCACATCACATGTTGACACAGCTCCACTACAGCTCCAACCGGAAGTTCGGGACCGGAAGTGACAGGACACCACTTCCGTTGCTGAAGCACTGCAACTGTGGGACCCACAAGCAGCACCTGATCTATCCCAGGCCCTTTGGGATCATCAAGGACCCAGCCAGCCACCATACAGAGGCCCTGTCTTCAGTTGCTGCACATCGGATGGTAATGGATTGAGCAGTCCCTCATCTGACATAAGAAGCCAGCATGTATGACCAGCATCCAATCTAACTACAGTGAGTGCTTTCACTTTATCCTGGAGCTCTCTTGATACGGACGGTAAGCCACATTGCCTTATACGTGTACCCACAGTATTTGACACTATCTAACTGCTGCCACTGCTGGACACAGTACACTTGTAGGTACATTGTCATTGAGGGCTGCTTGCTTTTCTTTTCACAGCTGCTGATATAGGACTTTCCAGCTTGGAACTTAAACTCCTGTTAGACTTGTATCTACCTGGTGATGCCTACTTGCTATTAGTGACTACTGCTACTATCATAATCACCATTACCCCCCACCTAGGGGATATGTCACACTCAGCTGCTGCCTTATGCTAGCCTGTAACTTATGCTAGCCTGTGATGTCTGCCTGCTATAAATGACAATTGCCATTACTACAAATACCATTACCCCCCCTCTGAGGGGATATACCACACTCAGCTGCTGACTCATGCTAGCCTGCAATACTGCCAATCTGCATTTTTGAATCCCAGGATCACATTTTTCTCTTTGGCTCCCAATACCTTCCACGGTGCATGTTTCAGGTCCTTTTGTGATAACCCGAGTGCAGTCATTTGATTATGTATTCATATTGACATGGGCAATAGACGAACTGGAGGTCCCCAGGGTTAGCAGACAGCTGTGATCGGTGTGCCACCTGAGCGGTTTCCCAGAATACATCTTCAAGCCCATTGTATGTATTTTCAGTTAAGACTGCATTTTGTATGATGTTTATGGGGTGATATCAGGGGGTGGTTTTATATCACAACGTTGTCTGTTTTTAACTTCTCCATGTTTCACACCCCCTGCTGTCCTATTAATATTTTGAATGATAATTGAAATAAAGCTTGTGCATTTATAAACTGTGGCTTCTCCCATGCGTCTTATTAGAACTGCTTTCTGGGTTACCTCTGTTAACCCTTCCCCGTTTGGGTTAGTGGAATTAACAATTAAACAGCTCCTGGGACGTTCCAAGTTTAAAGGGCATAAGAAGTTTACTGAATAAAAATGCAGCACTTACATGTCAGAGCTGCCAGTCATTCCTGGGGACCAGGGCAAGGGTGTTCCAGGATGGAGGGGTCTCTCCTGATGATCGCTGGAAAAGAGGTGTTTCGGGCTGGGTTGGTGGATATGGCCAGCTCCTAGTAGCCGACAGGCTGTGGAGGAGCACTCACCAGGGCTCACTGGGAGGCTCTGGGGACCGGGTGTATCGGTCTCTGTGCCAAGGACACCCCTGTGGAAGGGAGAAGATGGTGGTGCTGCCCGCAATGACGTCACTCACTGGGCTGTGCAGGCCGGTGTCAGGCAGGTGGACAGAAAATGCTCGGATGAGCTCTGACGTGCAGTGCGGCGGTTGAGGAAAAGCTGGTCCCGTCACGCAGACTACATGTTTCGCGTTTCCGCTTTGTCAAGTCACGTGTGGGAAGGTTTGAAATCCTTCCGCCCGTATAAGCTTGCACTCCACAGGCGATAGCCACAAATTGTCGCCGGATGTCGTCAGATGACGAAATGCGTTAGTTGGGGCTAGAGATACGCTGTTAAATCACGTCCGTTTTTTGTGGCTATCACCTGTGGAGCGCAAGCTGATACGGGCAGAAGGATTTCGAACCTTCCTCAAAAGCAGCAGGCACTGCAGGCTCTGTTGCGATATGTGAGGGCGGTTACGGCCTTAAAATCTGGACTGTGGGTTTTAAAAGACTGTTTTTAAAAAAGGTGTTTGTGGATATTAATAAAACCTTTTAAAACTGAATTATTCTATGAGTCGCTCTCCATCTCTCTACACATGATGTGTTTTATGCTGGCGGCCCTATGAGCGGAGGACTTGCCTGGGAGGAGGAGTGTCGATCTGGAGCCCAGGAACAGCGGTTATACTGGTTACATGCGGGACACCCCTGTAGGGGTACAGCTTTGTGGTGAGTGGGGACACAGGGGGGAGAGCACGTATGAAAATCACCCCCACAAGCACAGAAAAATGACCCCTAGGTGGAGTTTAAAGCACTAAAGTCGCTTTTTTTTTTTTTTTTTATGGACTAAAGGCACAAAATGAACTCTTGTCATTGATTTTGTAACTCTTGTCATTGATTTTGCACATATAGTACTACTTTTGAATTTGTGAAATTACTTGTATACGAAGGTCATCGATTTTTTGCGGTAGCATACCTATGTTGTTGGGACACATATATGTGCTGCAAATATCCAAACATTGGATATAATTAACGCAGATAAACAATCTTATCTGATGCAACAAGGTTGTAGATTTGGACACTTCCTATTGCACTTTATTTGTACACTGTACACATGGTCTTTTTAAAAAATTTTCTTGCATATTTCACTTTATTTGCACGTTGCACCTTTGTATATTGTACACATCTTAAGATAAGGTGAAAATATTATATTTATTCTCCCTGACATAATTAGTACTAGCATAGCACAGTGAACCATTCCAATTATTTTGCATTCACTGGTATACGCTTTTTTTCATCACAGATGAGGTTATAGAATCTACAGAAGACAGTGCCACCTCCCTCTATTTCATTGGTATCTTTTTATACCCTACTTTGTAAGGTTTTTTGGGTAGGCAGCAGTCTTATTTTCATTGTCCTTTATCCTGAGCGTGGAAATATATAACACACATTTCACTTTGTACTCCTCACCTCGTTGCTGCCACAAACGCTTAACACCATCTGAACCAGATAAGTTTATCTTGGTATCATCAGACCACAGGACATGGTTCCAGTAATCCACGTCCTTAGTCTGCCTGTCTTCAGCAAACTGTTTGCGGGCTTTCTTGTGCATCATCTTTAGAAGAGGCTTCCTTCTGGGACGACAGCCAAGCAGACCAATTTGATGCAGTGTGCAGCGTATGGTCTGGGCACTGACAGGCTGATCTCCCACCCCTTTAACCTCTGCAGCAATGCTGGCAACACTCAAACGTCTATTTCCCAAAGACAAACTCTGGATATGAGGCTGAGCATGTGCACTCGACTTCTATGGTCGAGCATGGCGAGGCCTGTTCTGAGAGGCACCTGTCCTGTTAAACTGCTGTATGGTCTTGGCCACCGTGCTGCAGCTCAGTTTCAGGGTCTTGGCAATCTTCTTATAGCTTAGGCCATGTTTATGAAGAGCAACAATCCTTTTTTTCAGATTCTTTACCATGAGGTGCCATGATGAACTCCCAGTGACCAGTATGAGAGAATGAGAGCGATAACACCAAATTTAACACACCTGCTCCTCATCCGCACCTGAGACCTTGTAACACTAATAAGTCATATGACACTGGGAAGGGAAAATGGCTAATTGGGCCCAATTTGGACATTTTCACTGGAGTGTACTCACTTTTATTGCCAGCGATTTAGATATTAATGGCTGTGTGTTGAGTTATTTTGAGGGGACAGCAAATTTACACTGTTATACATGCTGTACACTCACAACTTTACATTGTAGCAAAGTGTAATTTCTTCAGTGGTTTCACATGAAAAGATATAATAAAATATTTCCAAAATGTGAGGGGTGTACTCGCTATTGTGAGATAATGTATATATAGATAAAAACATTTAAAACACAAACTTATTTATTTATTGTTTCCTTTTCGAGCCAGAAGTGCGGTGCTCAAAAAAAAAAAAAAAACACCAAAAGGTGAAGCAAAGACGTGCATGTGAACGCAAAAAAAAGTGCACAAGAATGTGTTGAACGGTCACCCCCCTGAAGTGGAAGGAGCCCTTCCTGACCCCCAAGACATCTGAAGGGGTAAGGAACACTCAGATTCAGCAACTCAAAAGGCCCAGTGTACCCCACTCTTCATGATTAGCTGAAGTCGACCAACGAGTACTGGGTGGAAGGCTCTACCTAAGAGAGATTTCCTAAAAGGCAGGGGAGGGAGGAACCAAATGACCACAAATCCTCCCCTAGACTTCAAGGTAGGCCTGAAGACTGACATCCTCGCAATCCTGAGTGAAAAGGTAACACACAAAACAGTGAAGGTGACAGACACTTGTAGAAAATAAAAATAAAAAGTGCCAATGTGCAAGAAATTAGCTATGACCTGGTAACAAAAGATGGCCCTGGTCTCAGCCAAAGGCCTAGCCTATGAGGCATGGTGCGGAAAAAAAACTGTGGTATTGTTGCCAAATGCCCTTTCTTACCATGGGGTCCCACACACAAATGGGATGCTACTCCAGGGGAGGCACCTAACATCATGGGCTCTCTGCCTTCTCAGCTCCTGGCCAACCCAGGACACACTGCTCCAATCAAGAGGCCCGGGGCCCCTCGGAATCCTCCAAGAAAATACTCCTGACCCGAACTTCATCCAGTGGGCATACTGGTTTCTGTTCCCATCAGAACCTCCAGCATACCAGCAGGGGTAATATACAACCAGTGACTCCAATCAAAAGGCCAAAATGATGGTTGAGCACCCTTACTGGACACTGATAAGAATAGACACTACACAAGACCAAGAAGTGATATACTACTGAACATCAATGCTTGGTTGTGGTAGAGGAGTGTTTTCTAAATTCTGTCTGAATCTGGTTGACCCATACGATAATGCAACTATTGCACCAATGGTATTGGCACTAACACCAAAGACTTTAACTCCCACTGGTATGCTTTTCTGCCACTAATCACAAATGTAAGAGCATCTTTTACTACCACTGACCACCAATGCATGGGTATTTTTTACTGCCACTGACCACCAATATAAGGGTATTTTTTACTGCCTCCGACCACCAACAAAGTGTCATTTGTTACTAACACTGATAACAGACACAGGGACATTTTTTACTATCACCAAGGCATTTTTTTAATGCCACTAATGCAAGGGTGTTTTTTTACTGCCATCAATGACAAGCCACACATTTCTCTCACTGACCAAGGACATATTATAGGATCCCCAGATTATTGAAGAAGGTAGAGGGATGCAATACAGAACAATTTTCCACTAAAGAGGGACACATCTATCACATTAATCTGGAGGAAACAGGGCCACCTAGCGAAGTCTACACATAAACAGCAGAAAATGATAGGATATCCGTTTTTAAATTAAAATTTAGTCATTAAAATGAAACAAATTGAAAACCAAAGTACTTTCTCATGAAAGTAAATGAAACCAGCAATGGAATAATATAGAGGCAGCTGTTGTTGACCTATCCTTTTAAACATGCTAGTTCCCTGGATGTCATGCTGATCCAATGGCTTCAAATACTTTTTGAGGCAATGCCCTGGAACAAGTAAGCAGGCCAGGTATGTCTTCACTCTGACATTCTAATCTGCTTGCTTGGTCCTGGCCAGTGACATAGAAAGTATTAAAGCTAAAGACAGCTAGGTACTCTTTTAATATAGGATTGCTTAAAATAAGAATCAAAATATATGATTTTAAGAAAACATTGCATATTGTAACAAACTCTGCTATTCAATGTGATGCTTACAAAAGCTCAGCGCTTTTAAGATACACTGATCTAAAGGCATGAAAGATATATGTCATCTTTTTTTCCTATGCTGCTCAACTGCTGAAAAAGGTGCTCCTCCATATAACAATATCACAATATGTCATCTTTAAAAAGTGAAGAAATAGCAAATATATCACACATATGAAAATATTTTTGGTATGCAAGTGCCAATAGAAAAAAAATAAAAGCTTAAAACAAATATATAGTAAAAATAAGATTTTTGCACATACTGTAAAACTTTTTTTTTTTTTCAGTAATTCTTAAACAGTCAGTTATACTGCACCCTACAAGAGGTTTGGACACTGGCAATGATAAATATGTTGAAGGCAGCCCCATATAACCCCACGTCTAACCATCATGCCTCAATTTTATAAGCAACCTGTACATCACGCCAATAACACAGAGGGGCAGAACCTGTGTCTCTCAATTAACTTAAAGTGGATGTAAACCGTCCATATACCCAGTGACGTGAACAGCCTCAGATGATACACAGAGATGAAACAAATCTCCCTATATAAGTGTTACATATGTATCTACTGTCTTCACATTTATCCACCGTTTAGAAAGTACACATTCTGTCAGAATGTTCTCTTCCTGATTCCCCTGTAAGAGGGGGATCATTGCTAGACACTATGAGACAGCTGATTGGAGGAAAGGAACACAGCCCTTACCCACACATGCAGAGCTTGCCTGTATATAGTTTGGCCCTCTGCTAATCTATTTATAGCAACCTCCTCCGACGCACACTTCTATCTCCAGGTCTCAGCTAGCTTGTCAAAAGTTATCAGGCTGATAACAGAGGAACAGAGTAGGACAAATTTATGAGACAAAATGCTTTAAAGAGAGATGAGACTGCAGATATATGTGCCCAGCTCAAATTTCACGAATCAGGTTTACATCCACTTTAATATAAAGTAAACAAAAATATGATTTTTTTGGTAAGTATGAAAATTGTATTTTCTATATCTCCTATTGAGGGACACAGGAACACATACATTCTTAAACAGTAAGGATATCAAAATCCAAAAGCAGTCAAACTGATGGGTGGACAACAGTGACTGAGAGGTCCAACAGGTGTGGAGATTGTTCCAAAAAAAGAGCCTTTACAACCAGTCTGAATCATGGCTAGATGAATAATGAGCAAAGCAAAATAGGTAAACTGATATGACCAAGGGGAGGGAACCAAGGATCAACCAGGTGCTCCAGACCAAGACAGATAACAACCATTAAGGGGGAAATACTACCTGAGGGAACAATGAGGACAATGAGCATCAATCAGCGAAAGTAGGAGTACCAACCAACTATCCATCACAAACGGATGGAAAAAAAATGCTACAAGAATAGGAGAAAACCAGACCAACAACTAATATGGTCAAGAAGAAGAAATGTTTGCTGGGCCAAGTCAAAAAGAAAAACAGATCCCTAAGGAGAAGTTTGAACACACATGTTCAACAGAAAGACCATTTGGTCATCTGCAGAAAAAGGCTTATGCCTTGCATATCTAACTTTTGACTTCAGGGAAAGGAAGTTGTATGTTCAGAATATGTCCAAAAGAAAGACTAGCTGGTCAACAATATTGGGCTTAAGCTTACAACTCCTAGCTCTTAACTTTAGGGAAAAGGAGGTCTATAATAAGGAAGAATGTTACTCGAATAAACAACTAATCTAGTATTGAGATAGCCATGAGTGTACAAGCCATCACAGCATAAAATGTAAATGGGTATATGGAAAAAAACTCTCAAAGCTGAACAAACTAAAGGATAATAACCCTGTAAGCTTATGAAGGAGAGGGTAGGCAATCAACAACACCTGTAAAAAAGGGGAGGCAGGAACAAGAATATATTGTAATCCAAACCAGTATGTACCAAAACCCAGAGGTTTCCCTGTGGTGCGACTTTCACATTGCAACTTGCCTAACCACTTACCAACTATATGGTTCAAGAATCACAGAGGCTACCCCTGAAAATGCAGCACTCTCTGCTGAAGAACGAGGGGTAGGAATCCTACTGCTATTATTAGGAACAATCTCCTGACAGAGAATAAAAGAGAGAAAAAAATCTAAGGAGAGTTCCAAAAAAGACAGCAGTTCGGGGCAGAAGCAGTGATTGTTTTTAAATCACAGACACTTACAAAGGAAAAAAGTTTTAAATTGTCAGCAAACCACTGCCCTCCTGCATCCTTTTTTTAAGTATAGCTCCACTCACTTCCCTACAAATTGACAGCACATTGCCTTATCTGCAGAGGTTTAGGGTTATGCAAACATCTCTGATCAGTCTCTCTATGCACCCTTACCCACCCACCTATCCCCTGTTTAGCAAGGTGCATGAGAAGCTAGCTTCATTAACCATTTATTAACCATCATTACCAGCTTGCATGTGGCTGTTATCACTTGGAAAAAAGTAAAAAAAACTACAATCTTAGTCAGTTATAAGCAATACAAAAACTATTTAAGCATACTCCTATCACCTACTTCCAACCTCCTGCAGTCTCTTCCTAGTTCCTGCATGCTGAGTGGAAGGGTTCAGCTGCTACTGACAAATAAGTCCCAGTATTGTAATAATAAAAAAAACTAGTCAACCAGATGAGCAGTGAAATGACATTTCAGGAAGGGTTCAGTATACAAGCATTATATAGATTACCCTCACTGCTGTCAAGCTTTCCATAGTTCCAAGAAACAATATCTGAATTTGTTTGTCAGTTTTAGAAAATTATAGTCCGCTGCAGATTGAAATGGCATGATCATTATTAGCAACATTACATTTTAAAAAGTCTTTTGTAGCAGTGACTTCAGTTCTATCATTTTTTTAAAGAAATGCGGCGTTACCCTCTCTGTATATAAATTCTTCCATGATCTGTTCATAACTGTAAGACCTTTAGGCTACTTTCACACTCGGGTGGTGGGGGCGGTAGTGGTAAAGCGCCGCTTTACCGCTGTCAGAAGGGGTTAAAAGCACCCACTTGATGCTACTTCAAAGCACTTTTAAGGCGATTTGAAAGCGGCGCCCATTCTTTTCAATGGCAAGGGCGGTGTAGGAACGGCGTATACAGCGCTCCCGCACCACCCCAAAGATGCTGCTTGCAGGACTTTTTTTCCTGTCCTGTAAACGCACTACCCCAGTGTGAAAGTACTTGGGCTTTCACACTGGGGAGACAGGAGAGGAATTTTTCAGGTGCTTTACAGGTGCTATTTTTAGCGCTAAAGCGCTTGAAAAACACCCCAGTGCGAAAGGGGTCTTAGAGAAACTACAGATAGTATCTTTTACACCAAGTGTTAATTTTGCTGTTTCAATGATTTTTATTCAATTTAACAAGTAGCTAACATGTTATTGATCAACCCACGCAGGGGCTGGCATTGACAATGGTGATAAAAGTTAGCATGCAAAAATAAGCAAATGCAGCAGTGTGAAAAAGAAAACTGATGTAATGACAGAAGATAGGCCATTTCATCATACACGGAGGGTCCAGTGATCCCGGGCAGGTTCCCTACAGCGGGGTACGCATGAGGCCCATCAAAGTCCATATAGTGGAGCGATTTGTAGCCTATACCTATTTAAGAAGAAGAAATAAGGAAGAAACCAGGAGGAAGATAGGGAAAAGGGTAGCCCTAAGAAAAGAGAGGGTGGCACACCGGAAGGGAACCAGGGAGAGAATGAGAAAAATTAGCAAGGAAAGGGGTTCAGTTTGGAGGCTGAGAGAGGGGAGGACCTGGGATCATCGAGGCCGTCCGTCACAGGTGACCCAAGCTGGCAGGGGAGAGGGTAGGAAAAACATAAGATAGCCATGGTTCCCAGACTTTCAGGAACTTAGCATGCGTATATCATTGCGGATGCTAGACATCTGTTCGTTGAGCACCAACGCAGTCTTACGTTCTCTAACACCCTGCAATGGAACAGTTGGTTTCCTCCAAGCTTGGACAATTGTTCTCTTGGCTGACAAAAATAGGTAGGAAGTGAGTTTCCACTGGTAAGCGAACAAGCCCAGCATTGGGCAATGTAATAAGGCAAACTTGGCTTCTCTTTGTGTAGGGAGGTAGAATAGAGTAAATAAGAGGCCAAAATTTTAGACCAAAAACGAATCAGTCTATGGCATGTCCACCGTGTGTGAAGGACATCGCCCCGATGGCCACAGCCCCTGAAACATTCCTCATTGTAGGATGGATTAGCATGGGCAATACGGGCGGGGACCCAATACCAACGGAGAAGCACCTTATAAGCCGCCTCTAATGTGGCTGTGTTAAATGAGCATCTGGCCGCAGAAGACCACGCGCCGGTCCAGGCCACCAAGTCTATCTCAGTTGCCAAGTCTCGTTCCCACTGAGCTACATAGGTGAAAGGGGTAGAAGAGCGGTTATTCAGGGAAGCATAGAGGCCTGAAATGATGCCTGGGGATACTGGAGCGTGTAGGCAGATGTGTTCAAATTAGGTTTTTTGGAATGGGTAAGAAGAGGTTCTACGCAATGAGGAAAGCCAATGTTGCAATTGGAGATGGCGGAAAAATTCCACATCTGGAATGTCATGGGACTCCTGAAGCGAGGCCCACGTTGGGAGTGATCTGGTCGTTCAAAAGTGGCGGACGTGTGAGAACCCATAAGCGACCCACCAGGAGAATGCTTGTGGTTGGTCTAAGCTCGGGAGAAAGAGGGGATTATTACTGATTGGAAGCAAGGGCAAAAAGGGTGACATTAAGCCGGCGGAGTAGCGTACTGAATCCCAGACCTGCAGGCTATGAAGCATCCCATCTGTTAATTTTTAACAGAATACCAGAATAAAAATTCCTGGATGGGGATGCGTAGCTTTAACTTGACTCTTATTTTATGTATAGTATATCAGATATTAGAATCAACTGATATGGATGTCTGCATAAGCAGCAGTCAATAAAATAAATACTGAATCCCTGATTAAATGTAAAAATAAAAACCAGACCCCATCGAAACAAAATATGTGAAAAGCAAAATAGTTGCCAAGGGACTGGTTTTCTGTTTCTAAACATCCATCTGTTGAAATCTGTCAAAAAAGAAGGAGCCAAAATGTATTTTGGCAATTCAAGAAGCTAACCTGATACAACCAATGACATATTTAATGGCACAATCTAAACATGTTTACTATTTAAACAATAAACATAAAACATATTAGACTTTGCTTGAAAGGAAAAACTCTGTAAAACATGGGCAAAATTGCAATCAGGTACATTTTTCTTTTCTTTTTACAGAAGCTGTAATTAATTATAGCATCTATGTTTTTCTTCCTTATAGTGTTCTTGAAACAAGTAATCAATATTCAGGCGGTGAAGAATATCTTAGATTATCAATGTGAGCCTTGCCAATCAATTGTCCATGATAACATGCTCAAACAAACAATCTAAAAAGCACATCTGTCAAATACGGAGCAAAATCGATGCTAAACCTAATGCCAGTAAAGCTTAAAACCGCATATTTAAAGTAGAACAAAAACTGACATGCTTTGGTAGGCTCCTGGAATTAGCTTAATCTCATTGCAGCAACAGGTACAGAGTTAATTACCACTTTTCACTGCTGTAGTATGTTCAAATGTTTGACAGCAGTCGGCTTGTGAATGGAAGTGTCACTGTTGGTATTCCAAAACAGGTGGCTAAAAGGCTCCATGCACACAGATATCAAAGAAAAGTGCTTGTCATACACAGTGAAGATTACCTGAACTGGGCTTCAAGAAACTGATTTTGGTTTACTAAAACCGGAGAGTGCAAAATCTGGTGCAGCTCTGCAGAGAAACCAATCAGCTTCCAGGTTTTTTTGTCAACACTTAACCACTTCAGCCTCGGAAGGATTTGCCCCATTAATGACCGAAGCACTTTTTGTGATTCGGCACTGCGTCACTTTAACTGACAATTGAGCGGTCGTGCGACACTGTACCCAAACAAAACTGACATCCTTTTTTTCCCCCACAAATAGAGCTTTCTTTTGGTGGCATTTGATCAAAGAGAGCCAATTTTGAAAAAAAAGAAAAAACTTTTTTTTTTACTTTTTGCTATAATAAATATCCAAAAAAAAAAAAATGTATTCATCAGTTTAGGCCGATATACAGGGTGGGCCATTTATATGGATACACCTTAATAAAATGGGAATGGTTGGTGATATTAACTTCCTGTTTGTGGCACATTAGTATATGTGAGGGGGGAAACTTTTCAAGATGAGTGGTGACCATGGCGGCCATTTTGAATCCAACTTTTTTTTTTCAATAGGAAGAGGGTCATGTGACACATCAAACCTATTGGGAATTTCACAAGAAAAACAATGGTGTGCTTAGTTTAAACGTAACTTTATTCTTTCATGAGTTATTTACAAGTTTCTGACCACTTATAAAATGTGTTCAATGTGCTGCCCATTGTGTTAGATTGTCAATGCAACCCTCTTCTCCCACTCTTCACACACTGATAGCAACACCGCAGGAGAAATGCTAGCACAGGCTTCCAGTATCTGTAGTTTCAGGTGCTGCCCATCTCATATCTTCACAGCATAGACAATTGCCTTCAGATGACCCCAAAGATAAAAGTCTAAGGGGGTCAGATCGGGAGACCTTGGGGGCCATTCAACTGGCCCACGACGACCAATCCACTTTCCAGGAAACTGTTCATCTAGGAATGCTCGGACCTGACACCCATAATGTGGTGGTGCACCATCTTGCTGGAACTATGATGTCGGTGATAGGGAATTGCTGGCCATCAAGTTGGCTTTGGAGGAATGGTGGTACCTCCTGGAAGGAGCAGCTCACCCAGTATTGGTTTTTACTGACCATAAAAAAACATATGCTGTGAAGATACGAGATGTGCAGCACCTAAAACTACGGATACTGGAAGCCTGTGCTAGCATTTCTCCTGCGGTGTTGCTATCAGTGTGTGAAGAGTGGCAGAAGAGGGTTGCATTGGCAATCCAACACAATGGGCAGCACATTGAACACATTTTATAAGTGGTCAGAAACTTGTAAATAACTCATGAAAGAATAAAGTTACGTTAAAACCAATCACACCATTGTTTTTCTTGTGAAATTCCCAATAAGTTTGATGTGTCACATGACCCTCTTCCTATTGAAAAAAAAAGTTGGATTCAAAATGGCCGACTTCAAAATGGCCACCATGGTCACCACCCATCTTGAAAAGTTTCCCCCTCACATATACTAATGTGCCACAAACAGGAAGTTAATATCACCAACCATTCCCATTTTATTAAGGTGTATCCATATAAATGGCCCACCCTGTGTATTCTTCTACATATTTTTGGTAAGAAAAATTGTAATAGGTGTATATTGATTGTATTGAAAAGTTATCGCGTCTACAAACTATGGGAATAGATTTATGACATTTTTATTATTTTTTACTAGTAATGGCAGCAATTTGCAATTTTTAGCAGGACTGCAACATTGTGGCGAACAGATCAGACACTTTTGACACTTTTTTTGGGACCAATGACATTTATACAGTGATCAGAGCTTTAAATAACCACTGATTACTGCATAAATGCCACTGGTTGTGAAGGGGTTAAACTGTAGGGGGAGATCAAGGGGCTAAGTGTGTTCCCTCACTGTGTTCTAACTGTGTGGGGGGTGGGCTGACAGGGGCATGACAGATCTAACTGTTCCCCATCACTGGGAACAGCAGATCACAGTCATGTCCCCTGACAGAATGTGGATCCGCCGTGTTTACATCGGTGGATCCCTGTTCTGCCTCTATAACAGGCGATTGCGGGTCGCCGGCAGACATCAAGCACGCCCGACCCGCGGGCACGCTCCCGCCCGCAACTGCCCGAGCCGCCGTACACCAAACGACGGTGGCTGGTTGCCAAGCAGTTAAAGTGAATGAAAAACCTCAAGTTAAACAATTAGAGATACTTACACCACGTGTTAGCCCTCTCTTTAAAAATCAAAAGCACATTAGTTGTACCTGCTTTTTTTCACCCCTGTGCCTGTCACAGCCCTCTGAAAAATGCAGCTCCGTAGGCATGGCTACAGGCCGGAGCTCAGTAGGCGGAGTCCTCACATCACAGGACCCCTCTCCCCCTTTTCCCCTGGCAATCACACCAGCTCAGCTTGAATGCCAAGCTAAAGTGTGTAAAATCAGTTATCCTACACTGCAGACTTTCATAGCAGGAAGAAACTAAGCACAGACACTGCCGTGCTTAATTATGCTTATCTCTGCTAACGGAGGAGGAAGGGGAGACATTTCACTGCCATCATTATCAACAGAGCCGAACAGCTTCACACAGGTTTAACCCCACGGCTGCCAGGGAAAGAGCAGGGCAGGAGGACACAATTAACCCCTCAATGGCTGAGCACTTTTACTGTAATGCCCCTACCTTCAAGTAGTAGTTACACAGTAAAAGTGCCCAGCCATTGAGGGGTTAATTGTTTCCTCCTGCTCGGCTCTTTCCTTGGCAGCTGTGGGGTAAAATCTGGGTGAAGCTGTTCGGCACTGTTGATAATAATGACAGTGAAATGTCTCCCCCCTCCTCCTCTGTTAGCAGGAATAAGCCTAGATAAGCACGGCAGTGTCCGTGTTTGGCTTCCTCCTGCTGTGAAAGTCTGCATCAGCCTCCTCAGGCTGGAGGTCTTTTGGGAGCAATCTGTGATTGGCTGTGGGACGCACGCCCCTTCTCTCATGCCCATGCATAAGTCTCCTAACCAGTCTGTCAGTCACAGGAAAGGGGAGGTGGCGACACACATTGTTTTTGTGTCGGTTTTCTCTACTGTAGGGAATCGGAGAGGATTGTAGATGTCCTTTCCTGAGCAGACTGGGGGCAGATGGCTTCTTTTGCTTTGCTGTGTGAGGTAGACTGGTTATTTCAATTCTGATGTTTCAGGGTTTACATCCACTTTAATTTAACAAGCTGAAGTTAGAAACTGATTGGCTACCATGTACAGCTGCACCAGATTTTGCACTCTTCGGTTTTAGTAAATCAACTCCTAAAGGACTTTTTTTTTTTTTTAATGCAACCTCTCAATTCAACAGCACAGGGGATTAAAAAAAAAAAAATACCTGGTGCTGATCTATCCCCCAGTCAATATGCAGCTGTTATAGAAACATATTTTTAAAAATAGAGACCACAAAATAATCAAATAGGGCTTTCTTCTTCAGAACCTGTTTCTATAACACAGGACTTATGTTTCAAGTAGTGGCGGCTGGTGGTATATTTTTTGGGGGGAGCGGCAAACAATGCACCCACAGCCACCCACTCCCCCCCTGGTCAGTCACCAGCCCCGCACTTACCCCATCTAGGTCGCCTCCGGGCGGTGGCTTCCCCTACATCTCCATCTCCTCTGCATCACGGCAGCTTCCGCCGTGCGTCTCCTTCCTTCCTCCCTCCTCCTCCTAGGTGGTCAATAGGACCACTTCTCCTCTCAGCTAATCGGGCCCCCTTACTGATTGACTGGGATGAGAATCAGGAAGACAATAGCAAATATTAATTCACTATTGTTACACAACTGGGTGAGCATCGTGCTCTGTGCCCCGAACCCACCCTTTTTTTAAGCCAATTAGAGCCTCAGGCTCTAATCATGTGCTTCTAAAAAAATAAAATAAATCCCATTGGAATCCATGCATTCGGCACACTGCATGTAGATTAGGGGCCGGGCGCATGGATTAGGGAGGTGGTGCCCCTGTGCCCCATATGGACTGGCCGCCACTGGTTTCAATCATAAGTTCAGAGTAAAGTTTCATATGTTCACAGTGATGTTTCTTAGTGATTTCTCTAACAACCATCTTTGGACAGTTTATTAGGGAACAGTATGGCAACATCAGAAGCAGGACAAATGCATCGGTCTATTAAAGCAATGCTATGCTATTTTGGTTTCCATTCATTTTTTTTTCTAAAATCAAGTTTCAAACCTCGCCCAAAATAAAAGTGAATACTTGAAAATTACCTAAAAAAAGGCAACAACAGTTATTGTTTTTCCTAGATCAGTAAGCCAGCAGCACAATCTGCTACTGAATATTGTATTATGGGATCTTGCAGCCAGACATACACTACATTACCAAAACTATTGGGACACCTGCCTTACATGCACATGAACTGTAATGACATCTCAGTCACCCCTTCTGGGCCCAAGCTCGGGGGATTTTTTGAATGGGCAAACCTTTTTGGCTGTTATGTTACAACCTATAATGTACATGGTATGGTTTCTGGATATGAGGGTTCCTTAGGTGTAGTTTATCTCTGCTATTTTCTCCCACTGCTACAGCACAAAAAGCCCCCTGTGGTTTGGGAAGCTTTCCACCCAGGGGCCACCTTGGTCAGCGCTCGGTGGTCGGGTATTTTTCTTTTCCCTCCACTAGATGGCGCTGCCCATTCAATGTGCTGTCGGTTATAGTCCTTAACCATATCATTCCTGGCTTTCTGGGACAGATATGACGCAATGCGCGGTGACACACTTCCGCTCGGAGGAGGTGCATGTGCGGTTTATAGGACGCCAGGGATGGCGACTGGCGCCATCTTCCTTCCCTTCGGTCGTTCTGATCGTATGTTAGACCAGGGCCCGTGGTTTTGGTAGGGACGGGCGGTGGATCCAGGGGTTCAGCTCCTTCCTGGTCATTGCATTCGGGGGAAGGAAGCCTTCGCTTGGTTATCTGCTCCACGTCCCCATCCACGGGTTCCCTGTGATCATTACTTATTTGGAAGTTAAGCCCTTCATAAGATGTTTTTCTATCTACAAGGAATGAGCCAAGTAATTATTTAAATTCCAGCTCTTTATGTTTGATTTCCTTTGTAATTCTTTCTAGAAAACTTCCATTTTAATGTTATAGATTTTGCACTGGTCGTTGGATGATTTTTTGTCCTACTATCCCGACGTAGTGGGAAGTACATAATAAGCAGAGAGAGGGGGATATACCTGGGATTGCCGAACTACACAGAGGCTTATATACTGTGCTATTTTGTAAGTAATCTAAATTAATGTAAGAATGAGAATGTATAGAATGAAGTTACATAGAAGATATTAGTGCGCACATCTTTTTACTTTACAGCTCTTTCCCTTAAGAAAGAACTGATACAGATAAAATTCTGAAACGCGTTCAATGAACCCCCCTAGGACAGGTCACTGGTTGACCATGGGACTTCACCTGGGTTGGGTGATACCACCATTAATATAGGACATTTATGTCTCCTTCTGTATTCATCTTTTGTACCAATGTGCACAATTGAACATTTGATATATTTGTATTTTTTCGTCGTATTGGTCCAATTATGGGCATTACTTTTAACTTTTGTTAAAATAAACCATTTTTTTTACAATTTGAGTATGTTTAAATTGCCTTAAAAATCCCAACCCATAGGGGTACTTTCTTCTTGGTTTTGACATCTCAGTCTTAGCCCGTAGGGTTCAATATTGAGTTGGCCCACTCTTTGCAGCTATAAGAGCTTCAACTCTTCTGGGAAGACTAGGATCCCATTACAATGTATGTACCTGTAAAGGCAGGTGTCCCAATACTTTTGGTAATATAGTGTAATTAGAGACTGTGAATATTATGTTATAGAAAGCAGCTTTTAGTGGATGTTAACCAAAAAAATGTGGGTTCTAATGCTGTTTATATTGTAATGGTACAGGTAGGACTCCAAAGCTAAACAACCCATTTTAAATAATGGAAAAAGCATTAATATAATCCCATAGGAGAAAGTGATTTACTGTGAATCAACAATTAATTTCCCTCATATCTAAAAAATACATAAATTTGTAGTAATTAAACCTGTCTACAAACCTTTGTATAATATAAAAAGAAGCAGACATAATGAGATGAAATACAGCTCTGCATTACAATAAACCACATCAAGTAGATTAAATTTCATAATGTGAGTTACAAAAGCTCAACAAGCATTTTGGTTCTTGCCACCTGAGACTTAGCTTTATTAGATCAGATAAGGTGCACTACAAGCATAAAGAAGTTTACTAAAGCATAACAATCATTTCCATTCTAGCAGATATAATCACACACAGGACTGAATGAACACAATCTGGATACAACATTAATAAATGAGGACATTTTGAACGGAAAGCAAACTTAAGTAGTGGAGGTAGTCATTTTCAGATACAATAATTAACCCTCCAGCAAACTAGTGCTCTAATCACTTTTTGATAATGCATGAAAAAAAATACACAACATAAAGGGCTCATCACAATAAAAACAAAGGAAATAGTCTTGAAATAAATAAGCTGCTATTGCTGATATCCTTTGGAAGCTGCTAATGGCCTGGATATTATGGCTATCTTTTGGATCCAATTATCTACCATGTAGGACATACAAACCCAAACAAGTTGGGTGATTGCTAGTTCTCACAAGGGCTTTTGGGCAGAGGACTTTAGGTTTACATATTTTAAGAGTCATGGATAAAAGTGAACCTCAGACAAGCAGCACAGTTAAATACATATACATATTACCTCACTGGAGAACCGATAGTACTCCAAGAATCCTTGATTATTGCTTATAAACACATTATCAAGCATGACATTAACTGAGTAACTAACTTAATTCATATACACATACATATATACACACACCAATAAGCAATAACTTTATAACCACCCACTTAACATTAAGTAGGTCTTCCTTTTGCCAACCAAAGCAGTCTTAACCCGTTGATGCATGGACACAACTAGACCTCTGAAGTTATGCTGTGGTATCCGGAATCAAGCCATCAGAAGCAGATCCTTTAAGACCTGTAAGTTGCAAGGTGAAGCCTCCATAGATCTGACTTGCTTTCCAGCACATCCCACAGATGCTCCATTGGATTGAGTTCTGGAGAACTTAACAGCCAAGTCAACACCTCAAACTTATTATGTTCCTCAAACAACTCTTGAACCATTTCTGCAGTGTGGCTGTTGAAAGAGGCAACTGCCATTTAAGAATGTTGTTTCAATGAAGGAGTATAGTTGGTCAGGAACAATGTTTCGGTAGGAGGAATGTGACAAGTGACAATCACATAAATGTCAGGACCCTAAGTTCCCCAGTAGAACATTGTTCAAAGTATCACACTGCCTCTGCCTGCTTCACATACTGTATCCTGGTGCCATCTATTCCCCAGGTAAGCGATGCACATGATGTAAGAGAAAACATGATTCATCAGACCGCACCAACTTCTTCCATTGCTCTGTGGTCCATTTCTAGTGCTCATGTGCCCATTGTAGGTGCTTTTGTCTGTGGACAAGGGGCAAAATGGAGACCTTGACCAGTTTTAAGCTATGCAATCCCAAACACAACAAACTGCAATGCCCATCTTTTCTGCCTGCAACACATCAACTTCAACTACTGTAATAAGATAATCAGAATTATTCATGAAACCTGTCAGTGATCATAAAAAGTAATGGGTGATCGGTGTGTGTGTGTGTGTATATATATATATATATATATATATATATATATATACACACACAGTATCTCACAAAAGTGAGTACACCCCTCACATTTTTGTAAATATTTTATTATATCTATTCATGTGACAACACTGAAGAAATGACACTTTGCTACAATGTAAAGTAGTGAGTGTCCAGCTTGTATAGCAGTGTAAATTTGCTGTCCCCTCAAAATAACTCAACACATAACCATTCATGTGTAAACCGCTGGCAAAAGAAGTGAGTACACCCCTAAGTGAAAATGTCCAAATTGGGCCCAATTAGCCATTTTCCCTCCCCAGCGTATTGTGGCTCCTTAGTGTTATAAGGTCGCAGGTGTTAATGGGGAGCAGGTGTGTTGAATTTGGTGTTATGGCTCTCACTCTCTCATACTGGTCACTGGAAGTTCAACATGCACCTCATGCAACAGCAGAGAACCTGTGGAAGTGGCACTCAGAAGGCAGAGCTCTCTCTAGTGTCTCTTAAGTTTTGTTCAGCAAGTTTGAGGCCGAAAATCTAGTTCTAGGCAGATGACAGGCATGAGGTTAGCAGGGTTGCCGTGGAATGCCTGAATGTTATGTACAAATTTCCTCTCATTACCTTAACCTTTCCTTGTTGGCAAGCTCCTTTTGAAATTTATTGCAAGGTGTCAAAATCCAGTTATGAAACCTCAGCTGCATCATAGTAAGCGCTTGATCTTTTTTCTCTTCTGCAGAGGATATTTAAGTAAAACTAAAAAAGTTAAGTTTTATCCTTCAGACTTTGCAAAGGATTTAGGGCCTGAACAAACATGAAATTAAAGCTGCAAACAGTGTGATCCTATAGCAGCTAATGAGTAATAGACTGCAAGTTTATTAATATGGGCAGGAACAAATTTAGTCACTTACTGTATAAAGCAGACATGCCTTTTTCTGGCCAAAAAAACAAACTACACCTATGCATTTATGGAGGGGAGGGGCTACTCGGCTCGCTAGAGAAATGGTGCCTGAGGAGCTGAGTTCTAGATTGCATTGCTCACCATGGATCTAAGCTGCCATCATGACTATTATGCCATACTCTTTAGGCTTGTCTTTAGTTGTCAATCAAGTACACCATAACCTTGCAGCTGCACAGGTCTTATACATGTCAATACATGTTTTTCGCACCACCAATTTTGTAGGCTTGTAAAACATCACTGAAAGTATGTCAAACATGCATTCCAAATCAAAGGATACTGCACAACTTTCCATTAGAAATAAACAACCAAGGAATGAGGGACTTTAGACAATCACTGTATTGGGGAACTTTAAAGCTCTAAAGTTTCTGACTGAGGGGTGGACTTGGCACTGTGGCTCTCTTGACAGTGCAAGACTAACTGTATTTGCATATATACAGTAGAGGTTATGCAAGTACTCTATGATAAACCAATATTTGTCACCTTTGTAGTATGTTACATGGTCCGCCTGTTTTTAGGGTGGAACATATAACATGTTCCAGCATCTGCAGCTTCTCCCCCACCCCAATCCTCCCCCTTCCTGTGACAGCAGGTGGGGGATCCTCTCCCCGCACACATTGTCACAATTTGAAAAGAGTGTGGTTGTGTGCGGTTTGTGAACTATAAGGCCTCATGCACACAGGACGTTTTTACAGCTGCTGTTTTTAGCTTCAGATGTTTTTTCCTACAGTCAATAAACTACCCATTATGTTATCCTATGTGTTGATGCACACACAGGCTGTTATCAACTGTTTTTGGCTGGGGTGTTTTTGAGCTGTAAAAAATCCCAAGACTAGTGGGTTCTGAGAGACATTTTTTAGCTGTAAAAATGCTCAAAGATGTGCAAAAATGCAGCTCACCAATGTTTTTGGAAGTTTTTGATCCATTGAGAAAAACAAAAAACTCTTGAAATGCTACTGCTCAAAAACGTGCAAAAATGCTAACGTTTCTGATCCATTGAAAAAAAAAAAAAAAAAAACGCTCAAAAACGCTAGTGCAATAACGCTGAAAAAAGCTGAAAATCTCACTACAAAGCTACTGAACTTTTTAGGTTTTTTTACGTCCTGTGTGCATGAGGCATAAGGGTGCAAGTGAGTGTCCTCATAGTCCTTCCTGCTCTCAGGTAACTGCCTGTCTACGAGGTATGAGCAAACTGCTATGCTGAGAGTCTGTAGGAACCTGAGATTGCACCTGTGATCTGCTGATCATAGGAGCAATGCGCTGCAAGCTCCTTAGAAAAAAATAAAATAAATGCACATTTTTTTTACTTGCAAAAAATGTGCTTTTATTATTTTTTAAAAGGTATCCGTTAAGAGTTTGTACTACTAGACTTGCTCCATCATTATTATATTTACTTTAAATTTTCATGTAGTCTCTTAATTGGCAAAGATAAAAAATTGTCAATCTGTAACATGTACTGCAAAGGCAACTGCAGAGGCAACATGTAATGCAAAGGCAACTGCACAAGGACAGTATATCAGATGTACATTACATATATATAAACATACAGGGACTTTGACATATGAAACAGTGACTCTCACTTGTGAAGCAGTGATAAAGGTGACTTGGGTATATAGCGGCAATTTTGTTGTCATCTGTGTCCCATTAGTGAGAGAGAAGAAGAAAAAAAAAAAAAAAAAAAAAAAAA